>CM035848.1:81661301-81762003 GCA_020510985.1 Pholidichthys leucotaenia
GATGTAAAGAATACCTTCTCACTGCTGCAGTTACTCTGGGTTAGCATCTGGGTTAGCATCAGAGGCGAGCCTTTAGAGGTCGGAAACGGGGCGAAACGGAGCCAGATCTGCCAGAACCTTCACCAGGTCAGCACTGGGTCGTAAGGGTATTCCCCACGTTTGTTGGTAGCCAACAGAAGTCCTTATTTTGATGGTTTTGCTTAAAATTCTCGGCTCATATCAAGCATTACAAGTGCAGCACCGGAAGTACCGGAAGTCAGCGCTGATTTGCCATGGCGACGCTGTTGTCCGCCATAGAGTGAGCGGTCTAGCTCTATCTACGTCATTGGTCCACACCCTCACTTTGTGTTATGTGCATTATTCTCTTCGGATTTTATTGTTATTATTCGGTTTTGCATAGTCTTTTCTCTGTTGGTTTTCTATTTAGCTCAATTATTATCATTATTACTATTATCATCACTATGTGTCATAAGATAAGATAAGATAAGCCTTTATTAGTCCCACAATGGGGAAATTCCAGGATTGCAACAGCACAGGGATAGCAACACTCAGAGCAACAATCAGAAGGCAAGAAAAAAAAACAAAAAAAAAAACAAGCAAGCAAGAGCAGCTAATATACATATGTACATATTACTATAAAATATATATATACACACACACACACAGACACACAGTGCAGAGCATTGTAGCTGGATGGAATAAATATATGAATATATGAACACACAGTGCAGAGCATTGTAGCTAGATGGAATAAATATGTAAATATATAAACACCCACAGTACGGAGCATTGCAGCTAGGTGGAATAAATATGCAAGTATATAAACACACACAGTGCGGAGCAATGTAGCTAGATGGAATAATATGTAGATATATAAAAACACAGTGCGGAGCATTGTAGCTAGATGGAATAAATATATAGATATATAAATATAAACACACCCAGTGCTGAGCATTGTAGCTAGATGGAATAAATATGTAAATATATAAACACACACAGTGCAGAGCATTGTTGCTAGGTGGGATGAAACAGCATAACCGTCTTTTTAGTTATCCTACATGGTATGATTATGTGCCCATACATATTCTCACCCTCCATAGCGACCGGTATGTTCCTAGTTGTATGCCGGAGAGGACCATTGTGTAAGTCTATTGCATCTTTTGCATTCAAAAAAAAAACTATTAGTTTGTTACGTCTTTTTGCTATCTCTGCGAGCAGCCCTGCTTAGGTTGTACAGTCTGACAGCCGTTGGTAGGAAGGACCTACGAAACCTCTCGGTTGTGCACCTGGGATGATGTAGTCTGCTGCTAAATGAGCTCCTCAGTGCATCCAATATGTCCTGCATAGGGTGGAACTCGGACTCCAGCAGAGATGACAGTTTAGCCACCGTCCTTCTCTCTCCTATCTCCTCCATTGGATCAAGGCGCTGCCCCAGGACAGAGCTAGCTTTCTTAATCAGTTTGTTCAGTCTCTTCCTATCGGCTGCAGTAATGCCACTGCCCCAGCAGACCACTCCAAAAGTGATGGCTGATGCCACCACCGTGTCATAGAATGTCTTCAGCAGCGCCCCTTGTACACCAAAAGACCTGAGTCTCCTCAGCAGGAACAGCCTGCGCTGTCCCTTCTTGTAGAGTGCGTCAGTATTGTGTGACCAGTCTAGTTTATTGTTCAGATGAATACCCAGGTACTTATAGGATGTCACCATCTCGATGTCTGTTCCCTGTATATTTACTGGTGCTGTGAGGGGCTGCCCATGCCTGCGGCAGTCCACCACCAGCTCCTTAGTTTTCCTTGCGTTGATCTGGAGGCAGTTCCGATGGCACCAGTCCACAAAGTCCTGGATAAGCCCTCTGTACTCAGCTTCATCTCCGCTGGAGATGAGACCAACGATCGCAGAGTCATCAGAGAACTTCTGTAGATGGCAATGTGTTGTGTTGTGTGAGAAGTCCGCAGTATAAAGAGTGAACAGGAAGGGAGCCAGCACCGTTCCCTGGGGGGCCCCCGTGCTACTGATGATCGTGTCGGAAACACAGTCCCGGGTTCTCACAAACTGAGGCCGGTTCGTGAGGTAGTCCAGGATCCATGATGACAGGTGCTGGTCCACCCCTGCGCGCAGCAGCTTGTCCTTCAGGATCATCGGTTGGATGGTGTTGAAAGCACTGGAGAAGTCAAAGAACATGATCCTCACCATATTCCCGGGCTTCTCCAGGTGGGACAGTGAACGGTGAAGGAGGAAGATCACCGCATCCTCCACCCCAATGCCATGCTGGTAGGCGAACTGGAGTGGATCCATCGCTGGTTCCACCAGGGGGCGGAGATGAGCAAGGAGCAGTCTCTCCAGGGTCTTCATCAAGTGGGACGTCAAGGCCACCGGTCTGTAGCTGTTCAGGTCTTTGGGGTGGGAAGTTTTTGGTACAGGTACCACACAAGATGTTTTCCACAGCTGTGGTACCCTCCCCAGTGTCAGGCTCATGTTGAAGATATACGTCACAATCCCACACAGCTGGTCTGCACAGGACTTGAGGAGCTTTGCGCTGATGCCGTCCGGACCCGACGCCTTCCTCGCCTTGATCTTCCTCAGCTCCGTCCTCACCTGGGTCTTGGTCAGGGTCAGGATGGGGGGCTGTGTGTTGGGAGTGGGGGGGGGGGGGGTCGGTGGAGTGGGGAGTGGGCAGCAGGACTTGATTTCTTAGAGGCAGCAGTGGTTGTTGTGCAGACAGGGGGGAGGGCGGTTGGTCAAATCTATTGAAAAACAGATTCAGGTTGTTCGCCCACTCCCTGCCCCCCGTGGCCTGGGGGGAGGTATTCTGGAGCCCCGAGATGGTTTTGAGGTTTCTCCAGACCCCGCTGATGTCGCTCTGTTGCAGCTTGTCCTCCATCTTCTTCCTGAAGCTGTCCTTGCCTTCTCTGATCTTTCTCCTCAGCTCCCTCTGTACGGACTTCAGCATCTCCCTGTTCCCCGACCTGAAGATCCTCTTCTTCTCTCTCAGAAGTGTTTTTATCTCAGGGTTGATCCAGGGTTTGTTGTTTGAGTGACGCCGTATGGTCTTGGTGGGAACGGATTTGTCCACACAGAAGCTGAGGTAGCCCGTGAAGGTGTGAATGAGGCCATCGATGTCCTCACCATGTGGATCGCAGAGCTGCTTCCAGGCAGTGGCTTCAAAACAGTCCTTTAGAGTGTCCATTGTCTCCTCAGACCATAACTCCACAGTGTGCATGGCCGGAGGTTGTCTGTGCACTAGGGGTTTGTACACCGGTCGGAGATGAACCAAGTTGTGATCCGATCTCCCAAGTGGGGGGAGTTGTGATGAGGTGTACGCCTCCTTAGTGTTTGCGTAGAACAAATCCAGTGTTTTATTGTCTCTAGTGTGGCATGTGACATACTGGGTGAAAGTGGGCAGAATGGGAGACAGTGAAACGTGGTTGAAATCGCCTGAGATGAGGAGAAGAGCATCTGGGTGTTCTGTCTGCAGCCTGCTGGTTACTGAATGGATGACGTCACGCGCTGTCCCAGCGTTCGCCGTCGGATTTGCATAAACAACAATGCAGATCACGTGTGAGTGTTCTCTCGGGAGATATGTAGGCCTCATGCTAACAGCTAGCAACTCAATGTCTTTGCTGCAGTGTCGTTGTTTAACAGTGATATGTCCCGGTCTGCACCAGTTGTTGTTAACATACATTATCACTCCACCGCCCCTAGTTTTGCCACTCTCTGGTGTTCGGTCAGCTCGTATCATGTGAAAACCCTCCAGCTCAATGTTAGCATCTGCTGCTAGTTCAGTTAGCCACGTCTCAGTAAACAAAAGGAGAGAGCACTCCCGGTAAGTGCTATCATAACGGGAGATAGCCGCTAGCTCATCTAACTTTCCCAGTATCGACCGTACATTTCCCATGACAACAGATGGAAGGGAGGGTCTGTACCTTATATTTTTTGTCCTCCGCCTTACTCCAGCCCGGCAGCCGCGGCGTTTTCGCCTCAGTTCTCTCGGTATGTCGAGTTTTTCCAGTGGGACCGGGTGGCGGTTAAATGCTAGCAGCTCTTCCCTGTTGTATCGTATCCTGCTATAAACAGTGGCTCCGTCCACCGGCTCAGGAGACATTTGGGACGATCTGTGTGTCCGTGATATAAGTGGGGTGAAAAAAAAAAAGTGATCAAAAGAGAGAGGAAGGGAAAAAAAAACTCTGTTGCAAAAGGCAGCCGACTCGTGTGGCGCCGAGAGGAAGGTGGTCTTGCTTCTCCTGATCCTGTGTGTGAGGATCTGCTCAGCCCCACCCATCCTGTTTTTCTGTGACCATGCCCTGCTGTCTTGTTTGCCCTGATTGTGTCCAGCTGTTCTGTTTTGTTGATTGCCTGTGTCTTTATATGTCAGCCCCACTCTGTGTTTCGTCATGAGTGTCGTTAGTCATGCGTGCATGAACAACACGCTTCTTGTTCCTGCCAAGTCTGTATTCCCACCTAGTGTTGTGAGTTTAGTTTTTGTTACAGCTTCCAAGCTGTGTGCCATTATTTTGTGTTTTTATTGAGCTGCACCCATCTGGCCAGCTCTTAATAAATCAATCTGTGAACTTTGAATACTGCGTTTGGGTCCAATCTTACACCACCCGTGACAGTACGACACTCATCACATGGACCCAGCATATTTAAAGTTTCGGCAGATGGGCCTTGATGGTAGGGAAGCTTGGGAAGCGACCAACATCAAGGTGTGCATCAGGGATGGCCGTACTTCCAACAGGCCGGAGGAAGCCCTGTTGAGTCAAACTAGGTTTCTGAAGACTGGCATCTTGAAAATGGAAACAACTTGTTAAATAAAGTGAACATGAATTAAAGCAGCAAGATGGATGAGAAACAACAGAAGCAGGTCAATGGGTGTGGCCAGAGCAGCTTGGGTGGAGCCAATCTACCTGAAGTTTGAAAAGTGGTGACCAGCAGAGCATAGTTTTTTCCTCATAATAACAGTCATAAATTAAAATTTTTTTCCAGTGTATTTAAGACAATAAATGTATAAGATTTCCTCATAAATCTGAAGTTTTTTTGTTTTATTTTCTACAAATGTAACACTTTTTCTATTTTATAACTGAATATTATCTTCAATAATAAAATTATTTTCACATAAATTTGTTAGATTTTCTTGTTCTTTTGTTACTGAGCTCGAAATAAAATGACAAAATTACAAACATGAATAGATATGTCATTTCTGGCTAAAAAAAAAAGTTATGCAGCACTAACAAGCAAATTTTCACCCATTCTTCAAATCAATGAAATCAAAAGTACAGTGGTGTGAAAAAGTGTTTGCCCCCTTCCAGATTTCTCATTTTTTATATGTTTGTCACACTTAAATGTTTCAGATCATCATCATCATCATCATCATCATCATCATCATCATCATCACAGCAGTCTGTCTGGGGCGACAATGCCTGTTTCATTTAGGTCTGATCACCTTCCGCTGCCAGGAACTCCTGACCTTGTTAACCCGGATGATGTCCGAGCCGGAATGAGTTGCTCTCTGACTGACCATTTCATGAAACTGCTTGCAAAGTATTTGAGTACCGCTAGGTTTTGCTGGACTAGTGACACATTCTCCAACAAATATAAATACTAAACAAAGATAACACCAGTAAACACAAAATGCAGTTTTTAAATGAAGGTGTTTATTATTAAGGGTAAAAAAAATCCAAACCTACATGGCCCTCTGTGAAAAAGTGATCCCCCCCCCCCCCCCGTTAAAACATAAATTAAATGTGGTTTATCACATCTTTGGAAAGCTGAGTTCAATTTCTCTAGCCACACCCAGGCCTAATTTCTGTCACACCTGTTCTCAATCAAGCAATCACTTAAATAGGACCTGCCTGACAAAGTGAAGTAGACCAAAAGATCCTCAAAAGCTAGACATCATCCGGTGATCCAAAGAAATTCAGGAACAAATGAGAAACAAAGAATTGACATCTATCAGTCTGGGAAAGATTATATTGCCATTTCTAAAGCTTTGGGACTCCAACAAACCACAGTGAGAGCTATTATCCACAAATGGTGAAAACATGGAATAGTGGTGAACCTTCCCAGGAGTGGCCAGCCTATCAAAATTACCCCAAGACCACAGCGACGACTCATCCAAGAGGTCACAAAAGACCCCACAACAACATCCAAAGAACTGCAGGCCTCGCTTGCCTCAGTTAAGGTCAGTGTTCATGACTCCACCATAAGAAAGAGACTGGGCAAAAATGGCCTGCATGGCAGAGTTCCAAGACAAAAACCACTGCTGAGCAAAAAGAGCGTAAAGGCTCGTCTCAGTTTTGCCAGAAAGCATCTTGATGATCCCCAAGACTTTTGGGAAAATACTCTGTGGACTGACAAGACAAAAGTTGAACTTTTTGGTGTGTGTCCCATTACATCGGGTGTAAAAGTAACACAGCATTTCATCATACTAACAGTAAAATATGGTGGTGGTAGTGTGATGGACTGGGACTGTTTTGCTGCTTCAGGACCTGGAAGACTTGCTGTGGTAAATGGAACCATGAATTCTGCTGTCTACCAAAAAATCCTGAAGGAGACTGTCCGACCATCTGTTCGTGACCTCAAGCTGAAGTGCAGTTGGGTTCTGCAGCAGGACAATGTATTATGATCCCTCGTGTGCCATTACGCAGCGCACAGAGGGAGGAATTGAAACCCACGAGCAGAAGTAGTTGCGTGCACTTTATTGAACAAACAAATAACGTTCAGTCCAGCAGACAGCAATGATTATCTGACAGAGGGATGAGATTATAGTCATGGAGGAGACCAGGAAAACAGGGACGCCTAAAAGATGCTCAGCAGCCCAGGGGGAGAGAATGCCTAGTGCCGATGAATGGCATGGGGAGAAAGGCAAAGATTAACTTACGGGCTGGAGCGGTCCGAGGCGGTACATGCTGTCCAATGTGAGCAGTCGAGGCAGGAACAGCCGCTAACACCAGGGACCAACGATCGTCCAGTAGCGTTAGAAAAGACTCAATAGTCAGGCTGAAAGTAGCAAGTAGGGAGTGAAGGCTAACAAACACAGAGCGAACAGTGACTGTGTGTATTGTGCAATGATCTGGTGATCTCTTCGCACTCAAACAGATCTTAAGTAATGACAATACTAATGAGGAATAAGACCGCCGGTGTGAATGTGCGTGGGCTGGACAGAATAGAAAACAGGTGTGCATGAGTGAGTGTCTGAGTATGTGAATGGAGATGAATGGAGGTGTGTGTTTGTGTGTGTGTGTGTGTGCATGTGTGCGTGTGTGCGTGCGTGCATGCGTAATGAGGAACAGCTAGCGACAGGAGGAGGGGGCGTGACTGAGCTGTCAGGGAGCGGAGGACCCAAAGGGCTCCCTAAAGCGCCTGATAGAAAATAAACAATGTAAATAGACAAAATAGCCACAGTGTCAGAATTGGGTTTGGGACCACCAAACCCAAGTTCATGACACAATGATCCAAAACACACCAGCAAGTCCACCTCTGAATGGCTTAAGAAAAACAAAATGAAAACTCTGGAGTGGCCTAGTCGAAGTCCTGACCTGAATCTAATTGAGATGCTGTGGCATGACCTTAAAAAGGTGGTTCATGCTCGAAAACCCTCCAGTGTGGCTGAATTACAACAATTCTGCAAAGGTGAGTGGGCCAAAATTCCTCCACAGCGCTGTAAAAGACTCACTGCCAGTTATCGCAAACACTTGATTGCAGTTGTTGCTGCTAAGGGTGGCCCAACCAGTTATTAGGTTTAGGGAGCAATCACTTTTTCACATGGGGCCATGTAGGTTTGGATTTTTTCCCCCTTAATAATAAACACCTTCATTTAAAAAAGTGCATTTTGTGTTTACTAGTGTTATCTTTGTCTAATATTTAAATTTGTTTGATGATGTGAAACATTTAAGTGTGACAAACATACAAAAAAATGAGAAATCAGGAAGGGGGCAAACACTTTTTCACACCACTGTACCTCATAGAGTGCAACCAAATTTTCTTCAGTAAGAGTACATTTTTTCCCTTTAAAATGTTCTCACGTAAGACTAAAAATCATCCTGCTAGAACTACAAAAAGTAAAGTACATTTTGGTGAAAAAATCACTTGAGTAAATGTAAGTACTACCTGTTGTGTGTGGGATTTGACCCTTGGGGCTTGCTGTAGCCTGGCTGGGGGAAGTTGGGATAATGACATCAGGCGGGCTACAGCTGTAGTATATATTCTGTTATTGGTAAGAATAAAGAGAATTCTGTGTTCATTTAAGAGTGGCTCCAGTCTCACATTATTCGGACATAACATTTGACGACAAGGACAAACATGGGGGCGTGTATCAGAGAACCACCTCCATTTCTGCAGTCTCCGGGCACACCAGCTATACCATGGGCCCGTTGGAAAGAAATGTTCGATGTGTATGTGGCGGCAGCCGGCCTGAGTGCGGCGGCGAGGAAAGACGGAGTAGCCTGATGGCTCATTACCTCAGTGAAGAAGGTCAGCGGATATGTTTTGGGCTGTGTGGCAGTGGTTCACTGAAGGACGGCTTGGAATCAATGAACAGTGTTTTTGGTGACCATTCCAATGTCACAGCGTGGAGGTATGAATTTTTTGACCACCAACAACGAACGGGTGAGTCCACTCAGTCCTTCATTAAGGAGCTCCGCAGCCTAGCAAGAGAGTGCGCCTTCGAGCCTATCGAGGAGGAGCTAGTCCGCGATAAACTAGCCCACGGTACCAACAACGTGTGGCTGAAGAACAAGCTACAATTAACTAAGGACACTCTTTCATTAGAAATGGTGTTCAAACTGGTTAGGCAGAGGGAGTCTACAGTTCACCGGAGTCTGTCAGTATGGCCTCCCAGGTTTTCCCACCAAGCACAGGTGTTAGCAGGGTAGCTAATTCTCAGAGGTGATATACCAGGAGGCAGCAGACTAGAGTACGGGACAGGGCCTGCACAATCACCGCTAAACCTTCGGCGGCGGAGTCCAGAGACACGACACCAGTGTGTGTAGCACGTGAGAAGAGGGGCCATTGAAGTGGTATGACGTGCCACTTATGGTGGACTCAGGGGCCGGCAGGTCGATACTGAGCACGGCTACTCTGAAGAGACTTTTTCCAAATACAGACGTGGACAAAATTGTTGGTACCCCTCAGTTAATGAAAGAAAAACCCACAATAGTCACAGAAATAACTTGAATCTGACAAAAGTGGTAATAAATAAAAATTCTATGAAAATTAACCATTGAAAATCAGACAATGCTTTTGAATTGTGGTTCAACAGAATTATTTTAAAAAACAAACTTGTGAAACAAGCCTGGACGAAAATGATGGTACCCTTAACTTAATATTTTGTTGCACAACCTTTTGAGGCAATCACTGCAATCAAACGATTTCTGTAACTGTCAATGAGACTTCTGCACCTTTCAGCAGGTATTTTGGCCCACTCCTCATGAGAAAACTGCTCCAGTTGTCTCAGGTTTGAAGGGTGCCTTCTCCAGACGACATGTTTCAGCTCCTTCCATAGATGTTCAATAGGATTAAGATCAGGGCTCATAGAAGGCCACTTTAGAATAGTCCAACGTTTCGCTCTTAGCCATTCTTGGGTGTTTTTAGCTGTGTTTTGGGTCATTATCCTGTTGCAAGACCCATGACCTGCGACTGAGACCAAACTGTCTGACACTGGACAGCACATTTCTCTCTAGAATACCTTGATAGTCTTGAGATTTCATTGTACCCTGCACATATTCAAGACACCCTGTGCCAGATGCAGCAAAGCAGCCCCAGAACATAACAGAACCTCCTCTATGTTTCACAGTAGGGACAGTGTTCTTTTCTTGGTATGCTTCATTTTTGTGTCTGTGAACATAGAGCTGATGTGCCTTGCCAAAAAGTTCCAGTTTTGTCTCGTCTGTCCATAGGACATTCTCCCAGAAGCTTTGTGGCTTGTCAATATGCAGTTTGGCAAATTCCAGTCTGGCTTTTTTTTATAATTTTTTTCAACAGTGTTGTCCTCCTTGGTCATCTCCCGTGAAGTCCACTTTGGCTCAAACAACGACGGATGGTGCGATCTGACACTGATGAACCTTGACCTTGGAATTCACCATGAGTGTGTTTAGAGGTTGTTCTGGGCTCTTTTGTTACCATTCGTATTATCCGTCTCCTCCTGCGGCCACGTCCAGGGAGGTTGGCTACAGTCCTGTGGATCTTAAATTTCTGAATAATATGTGCAACTGTAGTCACAGGAACATCAAGCTGCTTGGAGATGGTCTTATAGCCTTTACCTTTAACATGCTTGTCTATAATTTTCTTTCTAATCTCCTGAGACAACTCTCTCCTTTGCTTCCTCTGGTCCATGTTTAGTGTGGTACACACCATGTCACCAAACAGCACAGTGACTACTTGTCACCCTTTAAATAGGCCGACTGACTGATTACAAGTTTGTAGACACCTGTGATGTTAATTAGAGGACACATCTTGGTTGAACATGTCCCTATGGTCACATTATTTTCAATCTTTTCTAGGGGTACCATCATTTTTGTCCAGGCCTGTTTCATGAGTTTGTTTTTTTAAAATAATTCTGTTGAACCACAATTCAAAAGCATTGTCTGATTTTCATTGGTTAATTTTCATAGAATTTTTATTTATTACCACTTTTGTCAGATTCAAGTTATTTCTGTGACCATTGTGGATTCTTCTTTCATTAACAGAGGGGTACCAACAATTTTGTCCACGTCTGTAAAACCATCAAGGCCGGGACAGTGAAAATGTTCGGATATGGCCATGCTGAGATTGAAATGGCGGGCACGGTTGACTTTTCAGTGAAATGCGGGTCGAAGACGGTCCCCGCGTTCACTTTCCAGATTACGCACCAGGGGGCAGACTTGCTAAGAATAGATCTGCTGGTTGAGTTGGGATTCTCCCTCAGGGATCCAGAAGGCTCAACGGTGCTGACAGTATACCCCGAATGTCACGTTCGCTGGCCAGCGCTGTTCAGAGGCCTGAGATGCATCAGTGCATTCCACCACCGCCCGCTTATAGACTCAAGTGTGATGCCAAAGATTCAGCCACTACGGCAGCTTCCACTCACCCTACGAGACGAGGTCACGGCGGAGTTAAACAAACTGCTGGAAGCGGGCATCATCGAGAGAGTGGATGCGTCACCCTGGACATCTAATATCGTAGTGGCCAAGAAAAAATCGGGTTGCATCGGGCCATGTATCAGTCTCAGGATGGTGAATAAGGCGATCGTCCTGAACAAGTACTCGCTACTGACAATGGAGGAACTCACCGCAACGTTTAGTGGTTCAAAGGTGTTCACGAAGCTGGACCTCCACCAGGGTTACCTGCAGGTGCCTCTTCACCCAGCCAGAAGGAACCTGACAGCGTTCGTGACCCACATGGGTGTGTTCAGGTACACCCGCATGCCCTTCGGTCTGAGCTCAGCACCCAGCTGTTTCCAGAAAATAATGTCCACAATCCTGGCCGGTTGACATCATGGTTCATGGCACCTCGTGAGAAGAACACGATGATTGACTAACTCAGGTGCTGACGGTACTACAGGGACACAGGGTCACCCTAAATGGAGAGAAGTGCATCTTTGTGGCGGAGTCTGTAGAGTTTGTGGGGTTCCAATTGACGGGGGGGGGGGGGGGGGCTGTTGCCCCTACATTCAAACGTGGAGGCGGTCCTGCACCTCCCAGAACTACCGACACCTGCACAGATCTCGTCGTTTCTGGGTATGGTGAACTTTTATGGTCGTTTTCTTCCTCACTACTCAGAAATGATTGGACCCCTCTGGGCCCTGTTGAAACAGGATGCACTGTGGGATTGGACCCGAGCCTGTTCAGTGACGGAAGCACCAACTTACTTCCCCTCCAGTGCTGGCTCATTTTGATCCTAAACGACCAACCATTCTGACCTGTGACGTGTCTGGCTCGGCAATAGGGGTGGTTATATCCCAGGTGCAGGATGGTACGGAGCACCTAGTGGCGTTTGCATTGAGGTCCCTCTCAGCGGCAGAACAAAAATATGCTGTAGGTGAGAGAGAGGCACTCGTCTGTGTCTGGGCATGTGAGCAATGGCATATCTACCTCTATGGGTACTATTTTATCCTGCGGACGGACCACCAAGCACTTACAACATTACTAGAGAAGTCGGGCTCGGGACACAGACCTTTACGGATCCACAGATGGACAGAGCGGCTGAGGGCCTACAATTTCACCACCCAGTTCACTCCTAGCAAGGATAATGTAGTGGCGGATCTCTTGTCCTGCACCACGGCCAACTCCGTACAGTCGGACGATGACAACAGTGACAACAATCCAACAGAGGCGGATCTGGTTAATACACTGCACGGGGCCCTCCGGGATATGGTATCCCTCCAGGAACTTCGGACGGAGTCAGAATGAGACCCTGTGCTGTCACAACTGTGCTCGGTGATTAGGGAGGGTTGGCCCGTAAAGGTACAGGGTGAGTTGGCACCCTTCTACTGATTTAAAGACAAACTGAGCTGCTGGAATGAAGTGTGCGTGGCAAGGGGGCACTGCACGATAATCCCGGCATCTTTGAGGTCACGTGTTCTAATGATGCTCCACGAGGGCCACCTGGGCATGGTCAGAGTAAAACACCGCTGCAGGGACTCAGTTTGGTGGCCGGGTGTTGACAAAGACATCGAAGCTATGGTGAAAAACTGTATTTTGTGTTTCGAGAGCAGGAAGACCGGTGGACCACCCCCCCCACCCCTGCAACCACTATCGTACCTAGAGGGCCCCTGGAAACATGTACAGTTGGATATCTGCGGCAAACTGCATGCAGCACCCCCAAACAGCCGGTTCTTTCTTGTGGACTACGACTTGTTCTCAAAGTGGCCAGAGGTGCTGCCCACCAATTCAGTCACGACGGATGTAGTTACGGGTTTCCTCTCGTTGTTGTTTGCCAGGTGGGGGGTCCCGAATGCTATCATGATGGACAATGGCCCGCAGTTTACCTCAGGGGTGTTCGAAGAGTTCTTGAGTGCTAGGGGCGTGGAACACATTACGACCACGTTCTACCACCCCCAAGAAAATGGAGGTGTTGAACGTTTTAACAAAACCCTGAAAAACGGACTGAGAGCCCATCTGGTGGATGGCTTTGGGTTCCCGGATGCCCTCCAGAACAGATTACTCCACTATAGGGCAACGGCCCATGCTACGAAGGGATGCTCCCTGGCGGCTCTCATGCTGGAACGTGAACTATTTCTGCTGTTGGATCGACTGAGACTGCCCATGACCCCTGCTCCAAGGAATATGAACTCTCCACGGGACCGAGTCGCTGCACGACAACGTGAAATGAAGCGACGATTTGACAGGAGGCACAGGGCAAGACTCCACGGACTGAAGGTGTCGGATCAAGTGTGGATCAGACACCCTAATCGCACACATAAGCTGCAGCCGCTCTAGACGGGGCCCCGGTGGATCACGAGGCAGTGGGGCCAGGACACGTTTGAGCTGGAGGATGGGTCACGGTGGCACTCCAGTAGACTCAGAAAATCACCACCAGCACAGGAGACTAGAGCTGTGATGAGGCGGTCTGATGTGAGGTGGGACTTGTTGGATTGGGGTGGTGAGAACTTACAAGTACATCCGACGGTGCCTGGTGCAGGGTCCCTGCCCAGGGGACGCCCAACTAGTTTGTCAGAGGCCCAGGTACTTGGAGGACTATGTACTAAAGACAGCAATAACTAATGCGTGTTGGGACTAAGCGGCAGAATAACCCACTCCAACACGCTGGGGCGTTGTGGTAGTCTACCCAGATGCCCGTTTGATTGGTTGAGTTTTATTTAATTGGTGTCATATATACTGTATATGTATATGTGTGTGTGTGTGTGTGTGTGTGTGTTAAAAAAAATGGAAGATGACACTGTGTTTGTTTTGTTCTTGGGGGGGAGGTCTTTCACTTTGGGGGGTGGGGGGGTGGAATGTTGTATGTGGGATTTGACCCTTGGGGTTTGCCGTAGCCTGGCTGGGGGGAGTTGGGATAATGACGTCAGGTGGGCTACGGCTGTAGTATATATTCTGTTGTTGGTGAGAATAAAGAGAGTTCAGTGTTCAGTTGAGTGTGGCTCCAGTCTCACATTATTCGGTCATAACACTACCCACCTCTGTAAATACATAATCCAAACTGTATAAACAGTAGTTAATTATAAATTAAATACAGTATATCCTTATCACCAGCAAAGATTTCAACACTCCTTTCAATTAAATAAGATTATAAATTCACAAAAACTACTAATGATGTAGTCCTTTCTAGTAACACAGGCCTATCCAGTGTGTCTGTTCAGCATTTCCATGAATAGCCATATTAATTTTAAGGTTGTGGAGATGTGTGGAAAGACGGGGCTGAGTTTATTACTCAAAATCAGTTTTATTCACAACACATTCTCCAACATCCAAAAACAGAAGAGAGAGACATGCCCCCACAGCTGCCCCTTTATACCCCAGGACATCAGAGTTAACAGTCGCATTGTCTTTACATCCCAAATCACAATGCGCCCCCCTTCAGGTCTCCTGTCTCCACCTGAAGTCCTGGTGGTCTCCTCTTGCAGTCCTGGTGGTCAGGAAATCCTTCATGGCCGTCTCCCTGCATACAAAAGGCCAGACTTCACATCCTCCTGCAACCCCTAGGAGGTTCAGACCTTTTGTTCCTCTGAGACGTGCAGTAAACAATAAGCACACAGTAACAAGCATGTGAAGCATATGGAAACCACATATGTGCCCACATGACCCCCCCCCCCCAAACGTCTAAGATGGAACAACATCACCACAGATTGCATGACGTAATAAAATCACTATATATCAGTCCAAATGCCGCTTAGGTCTCAACCTTCTCCCATATCTGCTAAAAGCAGGCTGTATCACTTCCACGGCGTCTTCCCGCTGTGGATCTGTTGCCTGGGGATGAGAACTGTTAGTCAACCTCTGTGGGTGTTCTGGGGAATGCTCTCTAGGGGGTCTGCCACGCCGAGGAGCCTTCGCCAACTGCACAACTTTGTCAGCTAACACAAAAGCGGGTTTGAGTCTGTTAATGCCAATCCTTTCTTTTCTACCCCCCAAATCTAGCAAAAAATGCTTATCCCCTGTTTCCAGCACTCTATATGGCCTGTCATAAGGTGGGCGCAAGGGCGTACGATGGGCATCATGTCTGACAAAAACAAACTCCGCATTTTTTAAAGCCTTAGGCACAAAAACACGCGGAAAACTATGATGAACGGGGCCAGGTAGCATGCTCGGGCCCATGCTATTCTATAACCGCTAAACCGGGGAGCGCTCTGGCGCTGGATTATCTGGGAGAAATTCCCCGGGCAGCCGCAGTGGCTGTGCGAAGACTAGCTCAGCTGGGGAGGCTTCTAAATCCTCTTTAGGTGCAGAACGCAACCCCAATAAAACCCATGGTAGCTTGTCCACCCAATTTGTATCCGTAAGCGACGCTCTGAGGGCCGCCTTCAATGACCTGTGAAAACGTTCGCACAACCCGTTAGCCTGCGGGTTGTACGCGGTAGTGCGGTGGATCGTTGCCCCCAGGCTGCGGGACATCGCTGACCAAAGTTCGGAAACAAATTGCGGGCCTCTGTCAGACGTAATGTCCGACGGGACCCCAAAATGTGCTACCCACGCCGTTAAAAACGCGCGCGCCACCTCCTCAGCTGTGGTTGATGACAGCGGGACCACTTCTGGCCAGCGCGTGGTGCGGTCAACCATTGTCAGAAGATGTGTGCACCCTTGTGAGGGCGGGAGGGGGCCTACGAGATCCACGTGGACATGATCAAACCTTTTAGCCGGGATGTGAAACGGCTCCAAAGGAGCTCTCGTGTGTCTATGAACCTTGGCCCGCTGGCAGGCTGTGCAGGCTGCTGCCCACTCTCTAACTTGTTTGCGCAGGCTCGGCCACACAAACTTCTCTCCTACCATTTTGACCGACGCGCGCGCTCCCGGGTGCGCCAGAGAATGGATCGAGTCAAAAACGCAGCGGCGCCACGCAGCTGGGACCACCGGACGCGGCCGCCCTGTGGAGACATCGCAGATTAGGGGGGGCATACCGTCTTGCAGCACCCTGCTCTCCAGCCTTAACCCTGTTGGTCCAGACTGGAGCGCGCGCACGTCCGCGTCGCTACCCTGCTCCGCGGCCATGGCTGCATAATCTATCCCCACGCGGACTGGGGCCGCGCGCACTTCCGCGTCGCTAACCTGCTCCACGGCCATGGCTGCAGGGTCTACCTCCGCGCGTGCGGGAGCCCCCACGGCGCGCGAGAGGCAGTCCGCCACTACATTAAGTTTACCCGCCACATGCTGGATATCCGTAGTAAACTCTGATATCGCGGCCAGCTGTCTCTGCTGCCGGCCCGACCAAGGTTCTGAAATCTTGGCCATCGCAAAAGTCAGCGGTTTGTGGTCAACGAACGCGGTGAAACGGCGTCCTTCCAGCCAGAACTGGAAGTGACGAATGGCCAAGTGGAGAGCTAACAACTCCCTGTCGAATGCGCTGTATTTTCGCTCGCTGTCACGCAGGGTCTTACTGAAAAAGGCGAGCGGTTGCCAGGCTCCAGCTACAAACTGTTCCATGACCGCCCCTATGGCCACATCTGACGCGTCAGTAGTGAGCGCCATGCGGGCCGCTGGGACTGGATGTGCTAACAACGCAGTGTTTGCCAGAGCTGTTTTTTTTTTGTAACTTAAGATTTTTATTCATTTTTCATTATATATATTGCATTCAGGTCACAGTCTACATTTAAAAAAAAACAAAGGGGCTAGAGTAAAAAAGAAAAAGGAAAAAAAAAAAAAAAAAGGGGGGGGGACAAATGTTGGAGCATCAAGTTTTTAGTTTCCATCTCTTAATTCTTCTGGTTTTTCCAGCGTCTTTGGTTATTCTTTCAATATCTGTCTCATTGTTGCACTTTGTAGTGTGTCCATTTTCGCCATTTTTTTCCCCACAGTCCTTCTTGCATTCTTTGTCGATATGTTAGTTTTTCCATCATACGTATGTCCTCAATAATGTCAGTCCATTGCTCTTGGTCAGGAAGAACTTCTGATCGCCATTTTTTTGTGATTGTTTTTTTACATGCAATCAACAAGATTTTAACTAGATATCTGTCCTCAGCCTGTATAACATTGTCTCTTTTAAGATCACATAGGTACATCAGGTTACAGTTCATTGGTATATTATATCCTAATATCCTCTGTATTGTCACATGTATAGATTTCCAGAATGATGAGATTTTGCAGCATTTCCAAAACATATGTGAGGGGTCTGCATTTTGAGCCCCACATCCCCTCCAGCATAAAGATTGGGTATTTGTATATTTTCCTTGAATCTGTGGTGTAATGAAAAAGCGAATCAGGTTTTTCCATCCAAATTCCCTCCATGTTCTTGAATTTGTTGATGTGTGTTGTGTTTTCCATATTTCCTGCCAGCTTTCTTCTGTTATGTTTAAATTGAGCTCTTTCTCCCATTTCTCCTTTATATAGTTACTTGAATGATTGTTTGCCATAAGTTTCTGATATAGCTTTGAAATAATTCTTGTTTTATTTCCTGTATATGAGCTTAAAATGAATTGTATAATCTCGCTCACATCTGTTTGGAGGTTATGCCTAATCTTCTTCATATAATAGTCTCTCATCTGCAGATATCTGAAGAATTCCGATCTTTCTAGTTTAAATTTTCTCCTGATGTTTACAAAGCTCCCGAGATCTTTTTTTCCGATATTGCCCCATGCTGTGATTCCCTTGTTCACCAGATTTTTGTATCCCCTATCTTGTTTTGCCGGTTCAAACTGACTGTCAAATGCTACCTATTTCAATAGTTTTATGTCTTCCTTTATATTATACTTTTGTACTATTTTATACCACAGTTCTAAAGTAAATTTAGTGATTGGGTCTATTTGTTTGATTTGCTTATATGCATCTTTATCTCCTATTATGCTTTGTACTGGGAGTCCCTCAATTTCCTTTTCCATTTCTTTCCATTTTGCCTCATATCCCTCGTCGCACCAACATATGATATATCTTATTTGTGCCGAGTAGTAATATTCTTTTAGACTCGGTAGGCCCATGCCTCCTTTCTCTTTTGGTAACTGGAGAGTTTTATATTTCACTCTTGGTTTTTTACCTCCCCAAACAAATCTCGATATCATCCTGTCCCACTTTGAGAATTGGGCATCTGGAATCTCTGTTGGTAGAGCCTGGAAGAGGTAAAGTAATCTAGGTTGTATGCTGATTTTGACTGTCTCAATTTTTGAATTCAGATCCATATTTAAGATTGACCATCTATCAATATCTTTTTTTATTTCTTGTTCCAACCTATCATAGTTTGCTTTATAGATTTTGCTTAGATCTTTAGGTATGTTCACTCCAAGGTATTTTATTTCTTTTTGTTTCCAGTTTAGTTTGATCTTATCAGTTATCTGGTCTAGAGGGTTATAGTGGAATGTCAGTATTTGTGTTTTTGTTATGTTTATCTTGTATCCTGATAATTTTCCAAAATTTTCTATCAAGTTCATCATTTCCATTATTGATTCATCTGGTTGTTCAAGGTAAACTATAATATCGTCTGCAAATAGCCCAATCTTGTGTTCCGCCCCCTTTATTGTTACACCTTTTAATTTCTTATTTTGTCATATCGCTTGAGCCAGTGGCTCTATGAACAGAGCAAACAAGGTGGGCGATAAGCAGCATCCCTGCCTAGTTGATCTTTGTATATTTACTTTGTCTGTTAAGCTACCGTTTACCTTGATTCTTGCCACAGGTTCTTGATACAGCGTCCTTATGCATTGTACTGATTTTTCGTTAAATCCAAAGCGTTCCAGCACACTATATAGGAATTTCCAGGTAACCCTGTCAAATGCTTTTTCTGCGTCTAAACTCATTATTACTGCGCTTTTCTTTTCTTTATGTATTTGATTAATTATATGTATTGTTCTCCTGATATTGTCATGTGTTTGGCGTCCCTCTATGAAACCAGTTTGATCATCTTCTATCAATTCCGTCAAGAATGTCTTTATTCGTTTACATATAATTGTTGTATATATTTTATAATCCACATTTAATAAAGAGATTGGCCTATAGTTTCCGCATTGTTCTCTATCTTTCCCTGGCTTTAAAATGACTGAAATAATGGCTTCGTTCCATGATGGAGGTATTTTGTTGTTGTTCAACGTCCAATTAAATGACTTTAGAAGCTGTGGCCTGAGTTCTTCTATAAACAGTTTATAAAACTCAGAAGGGTATCCATCACTACCTGGTGATTTACCGTTTTTAAGTGACTTAATCACATCTCTAATCTCTTGTGTTGTTATTTCTGCTGTTAGCTTTTCATTTTGTTGATTTCCTATTGATGGCAAGTCCAATGTGCATAGAAATTTTTTAATATCTTTAGTATTTGTTTCTTCAGGTTGCGAGTATAGTTCTTGGTAGAAATTATGGAATATTTCTTCGATGTTTTCTGGGTTAACTGTGGTTTTATTTGTGGTGGGGTCTTTAATCTTGTATACATTATTCATTGTTTGTTGTTTTCTTAACCGTTTTGCCAGCAGTTTTGTGGCTTTTGGTCCCGTTTCATAATATTTTTGCTTTAGATATCTATTTTTCCTTTCAATTTCATCCATTTGTGTTTCTTTTATCTTTATTTTTTCTTCTTTAATTTCTTGATATATTTTTGGGTCATTTGTGCTTTGATGTTTATGTTCTAATTCCCTCAGTCTCTCACATCTTTGTTCATACGCTTCCAGTTTAGTCTTATTTGCTTTTCCTGTTTCAACAATTAATTTACCTCTTAACACGGCTTTTAGTGCATCCCATAGTATTGTTGGGTCCACTTCTTCATTGTCATTCTCTTGGATATATTCATTTATGTTTACTTTTATTCTTTCTTTCATTTTATCATCATTTAACAGTCCTACATTAAGTTTCCATGTTGTTTGTCGTTTTCTATTGTTTAAATTTATTTCCATGTATATAGGATTATGATCTGATATTTCTGCCCCTCCAATCCAACAATTTCTCACCCTGTGTCTGTCACCTTCATTCATAAGGAAGTAATCTATTCTAGAGTGTACTTTATGGACTGCTGAATAATGTGTATAGTCTTTTTCGAGTGGGTGCAGGTCCCTCCAAATGTCTACCATACCCATTTCTGCCAGTGAGGTTCTTATGAACTTTGTTACATGTTTTTTTGTCTTCTTAACACTTGTTGTATCAATTTCATGATCCATGACAGCATTTAAGTCTCCTCCACAAATTAGGACTCCTTCACTGTGTGTTGCTATGAGATCAAACAGATGTTGAAAAAAACCCTTGTCACTTTCTGGTGGGGCATAGATGTTCACTAATGTGATCTGCATTCCATCTATTCTACCCTTTATTATTACATACCTGCCTTCTTTATCCAGGATTTCCTGTTCACATTCAAATTGTATTTTATTTGAGATTAGTATCATAACCCCCCTTTTAGTTCCTCCCTTAAATGAACTGTAGTAGGAGTTCTTATAGCCAAATCTCTTTAGTTTCACATGTTCTGTCTTGCTCAAATGTGTCTCTTGCATAAATATAATTTCGGCTTTTTCCTTCTTGAATTTTCTTATTATTCTTTCCCTTTTAACAGGTGAGTTCAGACCATTCACGTTTAGTGTTATTATCTTAAGATTTTTACCCATAATCATGTTTTTCCATTTTTTTAACTTGTGCTCCTAGCCCCTTTAACAACAAAAATAACACATATTTATATAAAAACACATTAAAAAATCTCGACCTCCGTACTTTGGGCCTTTCTTCTGCCCACTGGTCCCTGTTGGTGGGTGGAGGGAATGTCCTCACCGAGTGTAGGGCCCTCCCTAGACCTGTATTTACTATCCAAGAAATAGTCATTAGCCTAGAAATGTCCAACAAATATCACTTAAACCTCTCCTAGCCGTCTGTTTCTCTTTTACCTTGTCTTCTTGGCCTTCATTTCTTCTGTGTCTTTCTTAATCTTTGTTATAATCTAGGCTTTCAGTTGAAAGCCTTGTAGTCTTTCCTGGGCCCGCTGCTCCACGTCTCCCCCCGTCTTTTGCCGCTCACTCGCCTCCACTCCGGCTGTCGTGATGCGTTCAGGGCCGCCGCTGCTCCTACCGTTTCCTCCGGCACGTACACCTCAAGGCCCCGCTCCATCATGTCCTGCGCTGCCTCTCTGGCTGTGTTGTATGTCCTCATGCCGTTCTCCCAATGAATCCTCATCTTCGTTAGCGGCGTTTGGAATCTAATTTTTTTTTCTTTCAGCGTTTTTTTAATGTTGGCATATTTCTTCCGCTGCTGCACAATTTCTGCCGGGTAGTCATGATCAAAGAATATCTGCTTGTCGCCGATTCGTATCTTTTTTTTCCACGCTCGTGTCAGGATTCTTTCCTTTACATCATATTTCAGAAAGTTTACCAAAACTGACCTGGGTGTAGAGCGTGGGTTCGGGTTCTGTGCCGAGGCTCTGTGCGCTCGTTGAATCTGCAGATCCGCTTCGCTGGGCAGCTCAAGCTCTTTTTTTAAGAACTGATCCATGAATTTCGTCATCGAGTTGCCTTCAGTGCCCTCCGGGATCCCGAAGATGCGTATATTGCCCCGTCTGGACCTGCTCTCCAAGTCGGTTACTTTCTCCTGCATCCTCTGCATTTGTGCCGTCAGGGTCTGCAGCTGTTCGCTTGCCTCGCTATTCCAATCTTCCAGCTCTGATATTCGGGCCTGCGCTTCTGTCATACACGCCCGCTGGGAGCGCAGCTCCTCCATGTTTTCTGCTAGCTTGCGCTCCATTTCTCTTCGGAGGCCCATAATTTCCTCCTTAATCTCTTTTTTCAGCTCCTCCTTAAGAGCCGCTAAATCCTGTTGTAGCTGCCGTTTGAAGTCTCTCAACTCTTTACCCAAACTGGCGATGCCAGTGTTCATGGTATCGAGTGTGTCCTCCATTTTCTCTGCTGCAGTCACCTCGTTTTTTTGGGCCCCGTGTTCAGCGGTTTCTCCTGCGTTGTTGAAGAGGAATTCTTTAATTTTACTCTGCTTTTGTCCTTGTGCCCGGCTCCTTCGTGTTTTCATCCCTTAGTTTATTGATCCGCTTATGTCGAGTTGGCCATTTACCGATGATTTTTAATCCGGCTAGGGAGAGCTCTCTGTTTAAGCGTTATGTCTCTCCGCCATCTTCCCGGAAGCCCCTGCCAGAGCTGTTTTGACTTCGGAAAATGTGCGCTCTCGCTCGGGAGACCATTCGACTTTATTTGTGGGTTTTTGCTTTTTTAGTGCAGCATACAATGGTTGCATGAGCTGCGCTGCGCGGGGGAGGAAACGGTTATAAAAATTTACCATTCCCAAAAACTCCTGTAACGCTTTGACTGTTTGTGGCTGGGGAAAATTTGTTACTGCGCGCACTTTGTCAGGCAGAGGGACCGCTCCCTCTGGGGAGACGCGATGGCCCAAAAAATCAATCTGCGTCACCCCGAGCTGACACTTCGCCAGGTTAATTATTAACCCGTGCCCTGACAACCTCCGGAAAACTGCTGTGAGGTGGTTTTCGTGTTCGTCTTCGGACGCGCTAGCTACCAATATGTCGTCCAGGTAGACGAACACGAAAGGGAGATCGCGCAGAACCGCGTCCATCATGCGTTGGAACATCTGCGCAGCGCCCTTAAGCCCAAATGGCATGCACAAAAATTCGAAAAGCCCGAAGGGAGTTATTACCGCTGTTTTGGGTATGTCCTCAGCGCGCACTGGGACCTGGTGATAATCGCGTACCAAATCTATTTTAGAAAAAACACGCGCCTCCGCCAAATGAACAGAAAAATCTTGGATGTGCGGGATCGGGTAGCGGTCGTGCGCTGTAGTGTTGTTCAGCCTGCGGAAATCACCACAAGGCCGCCACGAGCCATCAGCTTTCGGGACCATGTGAAGCGGTGAAGCCCAAGGGCTCTTCGAATGCCTGATGATGCCCAACCTCTCCAGGTTGGCGAACTCCTCGCGCGCTATGGTCAGTTTAGCTGAATCCAAGCACCGAGCTTTTGCGAAAACGGACAGTCCGGTGGTAGTAATAAAATGTTCCACCCCGTGTTTAGCCACTGTCGCCAAAAATGTTGGGACCGTGAGTGCTGGGAACTGAGTGAGGAGTGTGTGGAACTTACCACCTGCAGCTGTGACGTTGGCTTGTGCTGTCGGCAGGGCCACTCGAGCTGTACAGGGAATAGAAGCAAAAGAGAGTGCATTAACCAGGCGTCTGTTAGCAAGATCGACCAACAAACTATGTGAGCACAAAAAATCAGCCCCTAAAATGTTGAAATTGACTGCCGCTATGACGAAAGTCCATTAGAAAGTGCAGCCGTGTAAAGACAGAAGCAGAGTCCTCTCACCGAAGGTCTTAATCGCTGAGCCGTTCGCTGCTGACACCCGGGGACCGCTGGAAGGCGCCAGTCGGTCAGCGTAGGAGGGTGTGATGAAACTCAGCTGGGAGCCCGTGTCCACGAGGAAGTGCCTCCCCGAGCGTGCATCCTTCAAGTAGAGCAGCTTGTTCTCCTCTCCGAGGGCCGCAGCCGCTACCAACCCCCGGTCTTGGCGTTTCCCGAGCGCTTGAAATGGCACGGTGGAATGCGCTTGCGTGCCCTCTCTGCGAAACGGTGATGATAGAAGCAAAGAACGTCGTCCGCTCCGTGTCTCCCGGCCCTTGCCACCGCCGTCGTCGGTGTGTCTGGTGCTGCAGCCTCTGGCCCCCTGCCGTCTCCGGACGTTGCGCCTGGCCCCGCTGCCGCAGCCGCCCATCATTTACTGGCGTCAACGAGTCGCTGCGCCTCCTGGCCCAGCTCGTGGTAGTCTCGTCGGGCCAGCAGTGGTGAACTGGCCAGGGTCACTCTCACCTCTGACGGCAGGGTTCTGAGGAAGAGGTGGGTGAAAATGAAGTTATCATCTTCGGAGTCTCTCAAACTCAACATCTTCCCCATGAGGTCTGCAGGTCTGTCGCCCTCAAATTCAGTCAGTGCTAGGAGCCTCTCTGCTCGCTCCTGCACCGAAGGGGTGAAGTAGTGAATGAGCGCTGCCTTCAACATGCTGTACTTGTCGCTGTCCAGCGGATGGTTGATCAGGTTCGCCACCCGCTGGGCTGTGTGGTTGTCCAGCTTTGCAACCACATGGTAGAACTTTGTGTCGTCCACCGAAATCCTCCGGAGGTGGAACTGTGCCTCGACTGCACTAAACCAGGAGCGCGGATTGTTCGGCCAGAAGTCCGGTAGGTGGACTGTGGCTGCACTCGTCTGGCTGGCTCCTGGCGAGTTTGGCTCGGGAGATTCGTCTCCGTTCATTATACGTCGTAGGGTCACCAGTGTGGAGATGTGTGGAAAGACGAGGCTGAGTTTATTACTCAAAATCAGTTTTATTCACAACACATTCTCCAACATCCAAAAACAGAAGAGAGAGACATGCCCCCACAGCTGCCCCTTTATACCCCAGGACATCAAAGTCAACAGTCGCATTGTCTTTACATCCCAAATCACAATGCGCCCCCCTTCAGGTCTCCTGTCTCCACCTGAAGTCCTGGTGGTCTCCTCTTGCAGTCCTGGTGGTCAGGAAATCCTTCATGGCCGTCTCCCTGCATACAAAAGGCCAGACTTCACATCCTCCTGCAACCCCTAGGAGGTTCAGACCTTTTGTTCCTCTGAGACGTGCAGTAAACAATAAGCATACAGTAACAAGCATGTGAAGCATATGGAAACCACATATGTGTCCACAAGGTCTCAATTCTGTAGGTTCACTTTTCCTTTTGAATTATGGAAAAAAACAACTATGGGAGGGTGAAAACAATATAATCAAATGTAAGTGAGTGAAAGTGCATTTTTTTTAACTTCATGTATGTTGTTAAGTGAGAGTAAAGCAACTTGATGTACAATTTTGTGAAAAAGTAACAGAGTAAATGTAATAGTTACTATCCAGATGCATTTGTAAAATTGAGATTCAAGAGAGATTCAACAGATTCAAAGGCTTTATTATCATGTGCAAAGTTAGGAAATGCAACATTTCCTGAGCAATGAAATTCTTACTCTGCTCTCTGAACGAATGCCAAGGTAATAAATACACATCAATACTAATAAAGGTAATAAACACACCTTAATACTAAATATTAATACTAATAAATACACATTAAAAACAATTAGGACAGTTAAAGCAGTTAAAACTACAGGGAACAAGAAGAGTGAAAAATTGAAAATTCACTGGATGACTATAATATGACCATGAGTAAGTAAAAATTCACTGAATGAGTATGACTCGCCTCTGATAATACCCAATAGACTGTACAGTGGTAATTTAGTATCAGAGAGGATATGAACCTGAGATGGCATGAGACTATGTACAATGTGCAAATTGATACAATAGTAAGGTGCTACAAGAATTAATAATGGAATTTAGAAATTACTTGTTTAAATCATAAAAAAATCAAATACCAGATATTTTTTAAAATACTGTAATTTAGTTGTCTCAATTTTAAAGAAAAAAAGATACATTATTTTTTAATGATGCAACTGTGCTGTTGGATTTGTTTTTTGTTTTTTCTTATTAAGATAAATTAAATTGACTTGCTCTATCTTAACATCATGTTTTCCTCTCTATCTTATTAATTATAAATGAAAATTTGCTCTCATTGTTTTCTTTAGAAACCTGATGACTTTTCAGCTCTTTAATCATTCATTCTTTTACTGGTAAATCTACACATGACACTTCAGTGGCCAAAGGTTCAAGCTAAGGGTGTCATGTAGAGTTTTGTGATAGACTTTTGTTTAGCTTTTAAAGATTATTTTATCTTTGTAGGAATATCACCATTTTTGTGTTTTTGTGTTTTGTACATCAAAGACTTGCTGTAGCCTTGTGTCTCTATCAGTCACATTAAACAATAGGGGGAAAACAGAGCAGATTTTTTTTCTGAAATCTTACTGTAAAAATTTGTTGATTTAGTAACAACCACATCCCTGTGTATAGTAATTTCTTTTGTGTCAACAGGTCTTAATCTTATAGGTAAAGCTAACAGGGAGAGATGTCTGGTTAATTAAAGTTATACCGAAAATGCAAAGCTTTTTCCTTATTGTTGCCAATAAAGTGTACAGTATAAATAGTTATCTTTGTCATTGCAGTAATTGTTTTTTAATCTTGACGCATATGAATTCTTTTTAAAGGTCCCATACACTCAAACATTGTGTGTTTTTTGGGTTTTAGCCTTCTAAAATGCTTTCTTTGGTCATATGACTCCAGTAAAAAAGCTAAACTCGCTCTTCACTTAGAAATAATTATGTTTAACATTTCAGAAGAATAGGCAGAATCTAGTTTTGCTCTTGCTGATCTTTTTTTTCTATACATCACTAACAAAAAAAGGGTGGTGGTGTTGCACTGTATATTGATGACCTGTACAGGTGTAAGCTTGTAAATGAAATGTCCTTAGCACTACCAGGGATTTTGGAATGTGTTACTGTTGAGATTGACCTAGACAAAACAAAAAATCTAATCATAAGCTGCATATATAGAACGCCGGGAACTTGCATTGAGACATTCAGAGATAAATTAGTCGAGCTGTACAATAATATTACTAGTAAGAAAATGGTAGCAATTTGTGGAGACTTCAATATTGACTTACTGAATCCTCATCAACAAAATGTAGTTACAGAGTTCATGAACTCTATGTACAGCATGAGTCTATATCCCACAATAACACATCCCAGTAGAATCACAGTTCACTCTGCTACACTTATTGACAACCTGTTTGTCAATGTTTTCGATAAGAAAATAGAAAGTGGATTATTGATAAATGATATAAGTGACCACTTGCCAACCTTTGCACTTATCCATGGCCACACGGGGCCCAACGCAGAAAAAACTTCAAAATCGTTCAGATACAAATCACCAAATGCAATCAGTTCTCTTAAAGAGGACTTGCTGAAGCAAGACTGGACAGAAGTCTATGTATCAGATGTAAATGAAGCCTATGACACATTTATAAACATTGTAACCACTCTTTATGAAAAAAACTGCCCATTAGTAATAAAAAAGCTTAAACACAAATTTGCTAATAAGCCATGGTTAACCAAAGGACTACAAAATGTTTGTAGTCCTTTATAATTTTATAATAAGTTTGTAATGTTTGACTACTTGAATGTTTAGCTGTTAATGTATGTCTCTCTCCGGTAATGAATTTCAACATTGCAGTAGTGTACAACCCACTGTCACACAACTCTTCCTTTTATAATGAATTAAGTGATCTGGTTAAACAACTTGAGAAGAACAGAGAAACAATAATTCATGGTGACTTTAATATCAACTGGTCTGATAAAAAAGACAAACAAAAACTGAAAAGCCTCATGACTAAATTTAATTACCAGCAAATCATCAAAGGACCCACCAGGATAACCAAACAATCCAGAACACTTATTGACATGGTATTTACTAATAAACCAGAACGAATAACCAGAACCTATAATCTTGTAACTGGTCTCTCAGATCATAACATGGTTCTTGCTGTCAGGAAACTTACTAAAAAGCGACTACAGTATTTTGGGGGAGTCGATATTGACAAATCAAATTTTATTATCCCCAAATCAAAAAATGAGGAGTTTGAACATTACTTAGAGAATCAAAATTGGGAGCAGCTCATGTCAACATGTGAAGTAGATGATTGTTGTAATTTTATAACTGCAACAATCACAAAGTCTATAGAAAAATTTTCAAAGCAAATTAAAAGTAGACAACAGAAGATTAGCCTACCATGGTTAAATAATGAAATAAGAAAACTTATGAAGAGACGAGACTATGCACTGAAAACATCACTAACCTCCAAACTACAAAATGATCACCTTGTGTATAAAAGTTTAAGAAATAAAGTGGTACATGAGCTGCGAAAATCAAAAATATCTTATTACAATAAACTGATAGATCATGCAAAGGGTAACAACAGTTCCCTATGGAGGCATTTAAATAACTTAACTAATAAAAAAAACGATCAGAAGGGGGTAAAGGAACTTAGAATCAATGGCAAGACCGTCAGTGACAAGGCTACTTTGGCAAATGAATTTAATTCACACTTTGTGGGCTCTGTGGAAGACTTAACAAAAATTTTTGTGCTGCCAAATGTGCTCAACAACACAAATTCCATACTTCCAACAGATACTTTTCACATCAATGAGGTAAATGAGAAGTTAATTGCTGGTATTGTTAAAACACTGTCAAACTCAAAAACTAATGATATCTACAATATGAGCACCTCCTTTCTCAAAATGCACAGCAAAATATTAATCAAACCACTGACCCATCTCATTAATCTCTCCATTAGGTCTAGTACATTTCCATCTGGCTGGAAAAAAGCTGTCGTCATACCAGTTCATAAATCAGGCAGTAAAGACGATATATGCAATTACCGCCCAATCTCTATCTTACCAGTCCTATCTAAGGTTCTTGAAAAAGTTGTAGCTACACAGCTGATAGACTACTTACAAGACAGTCAACTTCTTCATCCACATCAATTTGGTTTTAGACCAGGATACTCAACAGAAACAGCAAATTGTTGCCTTATTGAAAACGTCAAACAGTCCTTGGACAGGGGTAATGTGGTAGGAGCTGTTTTTCTAGATCTCAAAAAGGCTTTCGATACTGTAAACCACAGTTTGCTTTTATCCAAAATGGTATCTTTTAACTTCTCCCCAAATACATTAGAATGGTTTGCATCTTATCTCCAGAATAGAGAACAGTGTGTAAAAGTTCACCAGGATAAATCCTCATTTTTAAACAACCGCATGGGTATCCCACAAGGGTCCATTCTTGGTCCTTTACTTTTCAGCATTTTTATTAATGACTTGCCGTTACACTGCTCAGCTGCAACATGCCAACTTTATGCAGATGATGCAGTTATTTACACAGCTGCCAAGACTCCAGCACAGGCTGCAGATGTACTGTCTACAAGTATGGTTGATGTCCAAGAGTGGCTCCTCAAGAACCATCTATTGCTGAACCTTCAGAAAACAGTCTCAATGTGCTTTTCAATCAAAAAATGTAACCTGCAACATTTTAAAGTTAATATACATGATCATGACATCAGTTTAGCTACAGAATTCAAATACCTTGGCATTGTACTAGATCCTCAACTCAAATTTAATCTTCATATAAAGAAAATTTCAAAAACAGTAAAAAAAAATCTGAACTGCTTTAAATTAATTAGATATTACATACCTTACAAAGCAGCTGCACTGTATATGCATTCTATGGTTTTTTTCTCATATATCATACTGTTTGACAGTCTGGGCTCAAGCAGCCCCTTCCACAATAAGACATATAGGTTCATTATATAATCAAACCCTAAAAATCTTGGACAAAAAGCCCATTAGGTGGCATCACTGTAATGTTTTAAAAAAATACAACCTATTGAGTTTTGAGAGCTTCATTGACCTCTGTCTTCTGAAATTAACGTTCAAATGTTTCCATAAATCAGCACCCGAGCCACTTGCTGGTTTCGTCCAAAGACAGGACAGCAGCAGAGCCACCAGGAGTTCTGTTAACAATAACTGTAAAATATTCCACCGCAGAACCACATTTGGACAAACAGCATTCTCTATAAAGGGCAGTCACATCTGGAACACAATGCCAAATGAAATTAAAATAATAACGGACTTTAAAACATTCACTAAAAATGTTAAAAACTGGCTGAAAAATAAACAAGAATGTACTCATGTATGAATTAATTGTCTGCAAAGTGAGAGTGAATGAAGGGAAGGAATAAATGTGTTTGTTTATAGTGAGTGACGGAGGGAGGAAGGCCTGAAATAGGCAAATGTGAGTTATGTTATATGTGTTAAATGTGAGTCAGGCTGTTATATTTGTGTATTTATAATATTTATAATATTTATGTTAAGTGTGAGTCAGGCTGTTATATTTGTGTATTTATAATATTTATAATATTTATAATTGTGTATTTATAATTTTTCTGCATTGATGTATGTGGTTATTGTGTATATTTTTTATTTATTTTTTTTCCCATCTTTACTTGATTCTTTTTTCTAAAGCCCATCCAGGGACAAGAGTTGCAAATTAGCTAATAGCTATACACTCTATGTGCAACACATCAGATTGATTGTCTTTGATTAATTGTCTATGTTTATTGCACTGTCCCTGTCAAATAAACTAATCTACTACTACTAAAAGGCGTGTAAAAAGAAAAATTTATTATATAAAGCTTTCCTAAAGAAAAGAACAAAAGAAGCAGAGCAGCGGTATAAAACATACAAAAATAAGTTAACATATATAATAAGATGTAGTAAAAGAGACTATTACAGTAAAGAACTGGAGAAAAACAGAGACAATATTAAAAATACATGGACAATACTCAACAGTATCCTTGGAAATAAAAGCAGAAATACAAGCTACCCAACTAATATTCCAAAAAATAATAAAACGACTCAGAGTGTGAATATTGCTTCACCTGCAGATGAATTTAATAATTTTTTTGTTAACATTGGACCTAAACTGGCCCGAGAAATACCCACTACGGTGCCAACAGGTGATACAATATGCAATAACACTGCTGTAAAAGACTCCATCTTCATAAAGAACACAGACGAAAGAGAGGTCATTGAAATTGTTAAATCGTTCAAAAGTAAAACATCTACCGACTGTGATGGTATCGACATGCTACTAGTCAAAACTGTTATCGAATGCATAGTAAAACCACTGACGTATATCTGCAACCTGTCTCTCCAATCAGGTATATTTCCCAATGCAATGAAAATAGCTAAAGTAATTCCAATATACAAGACGGGCGACAGAGGGGAGCTCTCAAACTATAGACCAATTTCACTATTACCGCAATTTTCCAAGATACTTGAAAAAATATTCTATGAGAGAACTGACAGCTTCATACTGAAGAATGATTTATTATGTGAGCAGCAATATGGGTTCAGACACAAGAGGACAACTGCATATGCCCTAATGGAATTTACAGAAAAAATATCAACAGCCATTGTATTCAGTTGGAGTATTCCTAGATCTTAAAAAAGCATTTGATACAGTAGATCATAATTTATTATTAAAGAAACTACAAAATTCTGGTATTAGAGGGGTAGCACTGTCCTGGTTAAGTAGTTACTTAAAGAATAGATATCAGTATGTATGTGTTAGCAACAAAAACTCAGAGTTGCTGAAGGTCACCTGTGGAGTCCCACAGGGTTCAGTTTTGGGACCATTATTATTCAATATGTATATAAACGATATATGTAAAGTCTCAGAAAAAATGGACTTAATATTGTTGGCCGATGACACTAATCTGCTATGCAGTGGAAACAATTTGGAACAACTTCTGGATACACTCGGGAAGGAATTAGGAAAGCTTAAACTGTGGTTTGATTCAAACAAATTAACGCTCAATTTAAGTAAGACAAAATTTATAGTCTTTAACAACCATCACAACAATCCAGTACCCAAACTCAGTGTAAATGGTGTAGAGATTGAAAGGGTATCTGAAACTAAATTCCTTGGAGTAATAATTGATAACAAACTGTGTTGGAAGTCACATATTAATTATATTAAAGGTAAAGTTTCCAAATCAATTGCAATATTACACAGAGTGAAATATTTGCTGAATCAACCCACACTATACACCTTGTATCATTCATTAATACTCCCATACATGACATATTGTAATGAAGTATGGGGAAATACATACAAAACAAACATATATCCACTCTTTATGCTTCAAAAGAGAGCTATTAGAATAATAAACAAAGCAGCTTACAGGGAACCAACAAACCCACTTTTTCTTAAACAAAAAACTCTCAAGTTGAAAGATCTGGTTGACTTTAAAACCGCAATAATAATGTTCAAAGCGAAGAATTTATCACTGCCCGCAAATATCCAAAAGTTGTTCCAAACAAGGGAGAAACGATATCACTTCAGAGGAACATGTATATTTCAAAAGCCTACAGTGAGAACAACCACCAAGCAACACTGTATTTCAGTGCAAGGAGTCAGATTATGGAACGATTATGGACCTGAATTAAAATCATGTACAACGCTTGGACAATTTAAACAAAAACTAAAGGAAGAAATACTCCAAACATATTTACAAGACGACATGTAAACTCACATAAGGATTGACATATCCAGCCTGTGTTGTGTTGTAGCTTAGTTTTTTTTTTGTTTTTTGTTTTTTCTCTCTGTGACATTCTGTCTTAGATTTGTCTTGAATAGTAACCACTTAACTTAGCTTAGCTTAGTTTTCTTTTTTTTTTTCTTTTCTCTCAGTCACACTTTGTCTTAGCTTTGTTCTAAATTGTAATCACTCTTGTCTTGTTTACTCTTTTTTCTTTGAATTCTTGGATGGAATATGGGTGGGCAATATAAGCTGCGGCTTCAGCCATCACCCATTTCGGATAACTCACGTGAAATTGTTTAGCAGAAGGAGTCTTTGTCTAATTTGACCTTGTTGTTATATTATACAGTTTCTTTTAACCTGTACTGTATTATCCGAAATAAATTCATTCATTCATTCATTCATTCATTCATTCACAATGCATCACCATAATAATGATGCTATTAGCTGTGCTGATTCAGTTCAGAGGTTTTCTCTGAACAAGGTGCAAACTTCAGAGCTAACAGTACTACTATGGAGTTAGCTTACCAAGCGTGGTTTATATTGTTATTTTCTTTAAATGTCAACTGTGGAGAAGTGTGGGAAGGACGAGGCTTAGTTTATTTCTCAAGTCCAGTTTTATTCACATTCACATTCTCCAACATCCAAAAACAGAAAGAGAAAGGAATCCCCCAACATCTGTCCCTTTTATACCCCAGGATATCAAAGCACACAGTCACATTGTCTTTCAATCCCAAATCACAATGCAACCCCCTCCAGGTCTTCTCGTCTCCACCTAAAGTCCTGGTGGTCAGGAAATCCTTCAAGGCCATCTCTTTGCATACAAAAGGCCAGACTTCACATCCTCCTGTTACCCCTGGGAGGTTCAGACCTTTTGTTCCTCTGAGACATGAAGCATACAATAAGCATACAGTAATACACATGTGAAGCATATGAAACCCACATATGTGCACCACATGACCCCCCCCCCAAACGTCTAAGATGGAACAACATAACCACAGATTGCATGTCATGATAAAAACACTACATATCAGTCCACGTGCCGCTTGGGTCTCAGCCTTCTCCCGTATTTGCTGTAAGCAGGCTGTACCACTTCTGCGGCGTCCTCCTGCTGCGGAGCTGCTGCCTGGGGATGAGAACTGTTAGTCAACCTCTGTGGGTGTTCTGGGGAATGCTCTCTAGGGGGTCTGCCGCGCCGAGGAGCCTTAGCCAACTGCACAACTTCGTCAGCTACCACAAAAGCGGGTTTGAGCCTGTTAATGCCAATCATTTCTTTTCTGCCCCCCAAATCTAGCAAAAAATGCTTATCTCCTGTTTCCAGCACTCTATATGATCCATCATAAGGTGGGCGTAAAACGATGGGCATCATGTCTGACAAAAACAAACTCCACATTTTTTAAAGCCTTAGGCACAAAAACACGTGGAAAACTGTGGTGAACGGGGCCAGGTAGCGTGTTCGGGCCCGTGCTATTCTGTAACCGCTAAGCCGGGGAGCACTCTGGCGTTGGATTATCTGGGAGAAATTCCCCGGGCAGCCGAAGTGGCTGTGCGAAAACTAGCTCAGCTGGGGAGGCTTCTAAATCCTCTTTAGGTGCAGAACGCAACCCCAATAAAACCCATGGTAGCTTGTCCACCCAATTTGTATCCGTAAGTGACGCTCTGAGAGCCGCCTTCAGTGACCTGTGAAAACGTTTGCATAACCCGTTAGCCTGCGGGTTGTACGCGGTCGTGCGGTGGATCGTTGCCCCCAGGCTGCGGGCCATTGCTGACCAAAGTTCGGAAACAAATTGCGGGCCTCTGTCGGACGTAATGTCCGACGGGACTCCAAAACGCGCTACCCATGCCGTTATAAACGCGCGTACCACCTCCTCGGCTGTGGTTGACGACAGCGGAACCACTTCCGGCCAGCGCGTGGTGCGGTCAACCATTGTCAGAAGATGTGTGTACCCTTGTGAGGGCGGGAGGGGGCCTACGAGGTCCACGTGGACATGATCAAACCTTTTAGCTGGGATGTGAAACGGCTCCAAGGGAGCTCTCGTGTGTCTATGAACCTTGGCCCGCTGACAAGCTATGCAGGCTGCCGCCCACTCTCTAACTTGTTTGCGCAGGCTCGGCCACACAAATTTCTCTCCTACCATTTTGACCGACGCACGCACTCCCGGGTGCGCCAGAGAATGGATCGAGTCAAAAATGCGGCGGCGCCACGCGGCTGGAACCACCGGACGTGGCCGCCCAGTGGAGACATCGCAGATTAGGGGGGGCATACAGTCTTGCAGCACCCTGTTCTCCAGCCTTAACCCTGTTGGTCCAGACTGGAGCGTGCGCACATCCGCGTCGCTAACCTGCTCCGCGGCCATGGCTGCATAATCTATCCCCACGCGGACCGGGGCCGTGCGCACTTCCGCGTCGCTAACCTGCTCCGCGGCCATGGCTGCAGGATCTACCTCCGCGCGGGCTGGAGCCCCCACGGCGCGCGAGAGGCAGTCCGCCACTACATAAAGTTTACCCGCCACATGCTGGATATTGGTAGTAAACTCCGATATCGCGGCCAGCTGTCTCTGCTGCCGGCCTGACCAAGGTTCTGAAATCTTGGCCATCGCGAAAGTCAGCGGCTTGTGGTCAACGAACGTGGTGAAACGGCGTCCTTCCAGCCAGAACTGGAAGTGGCGAATGGCCAAGTGGAGAGCTAACAACTCCCTGTCGAATGCGCTGTATTTTCGTTTGCTGTCGCGCAGGGTCTTACTGAAAAAGGCGAGCGGTTGCCAGGCTCCGGCTACATACTGTTCCACGACCGCCCCTATGGCCACATCTAACGCGTCAGTAGTGAGCGCCATGCGGGCCACTGGGACTGGATGTGCTAACAACGCAGCGTTTGCCAGGGCTGTTTTGACTTCAGAAAATGCGCGCTCTCGCTCGGGAGACCATTCGACTTTATTTGTGGGTTTTTGTTTTTTTAGTGCCGCATACAATGGTTGCATGAGCTGCGCTGCGCAGGGGAGGAAACGGTTATAAAAATTCACCATTCCCAAAAACTCCTGTAACGCTTTGACCGTTTGTGGCTGGGGAAAATTCATTACTGCGCGCACTTTGTCAGGCAGAGGGACCGCTCCCTCTGAGGAGACGCGATGCCCCAAAAAATCAATCTGCGTCACCCCGAACTGACACTTCGCTGGGTTAATTATTAGCCCATGCTCTGCCAACCTCCGGAAAACTGCCGTGAGGTGGTTTTCGTGTTCGTCTTCGGACGCGCTGGCTACCAATATGTCGTCCAGGTAGACGAACACGAAAGGGAGATCGCACAAAACCGTGTCCATCATGCGTTGGAATGTCTGCGCCGCGCCTTTAAGCCCAAACGGCATACGCAAAAACTCGAAAAGGCCGAAAGGAGCTATTACCACTGTTTTGGGTATGTCCTCAGCACGCACTGGGACCTGGTGGTAACCGCGTACCAAGTCTATTTTAGAAAAAACGCACGCCCCCGCCAAATGAACTGAAAAATCACGGATGTGCGGGATCGGGTAGCGGTCGTGCGCTATAGCGTTGTTCAGCCTGCAGAAATCACCGCAAGGCTGCCATAAGCCATCAGCTTTCGGGACCATGTGAAGCGGTGAAGCCCATGGGCTCTTCGAACGCCTGATGATGCCCAACCTTTCCAGGTTGGCGAACTCCTCACGCGCTATGGTCAGTTTAGCTGAATCCAAGCGCCGAGCTTTTGCGAAAACGGGCGGTCCGGTGGTAGTAATAAAATGTTCCACCCCGTGTTTAGCCACGGTCGCCGAAAATGTTGGAACCATGAGTGCTGGGAACTGAGTGAGGAGTGTGTGGAACTTACCACCTGCAGCTGTGACGTTGGCTTGTGCTGTCGGCGGGGCCACTCGAGCTGTACAGGGAATAGAATGAAAAGAGAGTGCATTAACCAGGCGTCTGTTAGCAAGATCGACCAACAAACCATGTGAGCACAAAAAATCAGCCCCTAACATGTTGAAATTGACTGCCGCTATGACGAAAGTCCACTCGAATGTACGGCCGTGTAAAGACAGAAGCAGAGTCCTCTCACCGAAGGTCTTAATCGCCGAGCCGTTCGCTGCTGACACCCGGGGACCACTGGAAGGCGCCAGCCGGTCAGCGTAGGAAGGTGTGATGAAACTCAGCTGGGAGCCTGTGTCCACGAGGAAATGCCTCCCCGAGTGCGCATCCCTCAAGTAGAGCAGCTTGTTCTCCTCTCCGAGGGCCGCAGCTGCTACCGACCCCCGGTCTTGGCGTTTCCCGAGCGCTTGAAATGGCACGGTGGAATGCACTTGCGTGCCCTCTCTGCGAAGCGGCGATGGTAGAAGCAAAGGATGTCGTCTGCTCTGTGTTTCCTGGCCCCTGCCGCCGCCGTCGTCGGTGAGTCTGGTGCTGCAGCCTCTGGCCCCCTGCCATCTCCGGACGTTGCGCCTAGCTCCGCTGCTGCAGCCGCAGCCGCGCGCCATTTATTGGCGTTGACGAGTCGTTGCGCCTCCTGGCCCAGCTCGTGGTAGTCTCGTCCGGCCAACAGTGGTGAACTGGCCAGGGTCACTCTCACCGCTGATGGTAGGGTCCTGAGGAAAAGGTGGGTGAAGATGAAGTTATCATCTTCGGAGTCTCTCAAACTCAACATCTTCCCCATCAGGTCTGCAGGTCTGTCGCTCTCGAATTCAGTCAGCACCAGGAGCTTCTCTGCTCGCTCCTCCACTGAGGGGGTGAAGTAACGGATGAGTGCAGCCTTCAACGTGCTGTACTTGTCGCTGTCCGGCGGGTGGTTGATCAGGTTCGCCACCCGCTGGGCTGTGTTGTTGTCTAGCTTTGCAACCACATGGTAGAACTTTGTGGTGTCCACCGAAATCCTCCGGAGGTGGAACTGTGCCTCGACTGCGCTAAACCAGGAGCCCGGATTGTTCGGCCAGAAGTCTGGTAGCTGAACTGTGGCTGCATTCATTTGGCTGGCTCCTGACGAGTCTGGCTCGGGAGATTCGTCTCCACTCATGATACATCTTAGGGTCACCAGTGTGGAGAAGTGTGGGAAGGACGAGGCTTAGTTTATTTCTCAAGTCCAGTTTTATTCACATTCACATTCTCCAACATCCAAAAACAGAAAGAGAAAGGAATCCCCCAACATCTGTCCCTTTTATACCCCAGGATATCAAAGCACACAGTCACATTGTCTTTCAATCCCAAATCACAATGCAACCCCCTCCAGGTCTTCTCGTCTCCACCTAAAGTCCTGGTGGTCAGGAAATCCTTCAAGGCCATCTCTTTGCATACAAAAGGCCAGACTTCACATCCTCCTGTTACCCCTGGGAGGTTCAGACTTTTTGTTCCTCTGAGACGTGAAGCACACAACAAGCATACAGTAATACACATGTGAAGCATATGAAACCCACATATGTGCACCACACAACCACCCTAATCAGAGGTGATTCTATAGTCTCTTGGGGCCCTAGACAAAATTTCACAGGGGGTTCCTCTGACCATCGTTCATCACCCTTATATATCCAACACTAAGAAAAAATGTGAAATTTTAACCTTTTTATATATCAAAAGTATGAGTACCGGTGTCCTTACCACGACACCAAGGTACTCAGCATGGTTACATCAGGACCAGCAGAGGCAGGACACACTAAGCTGCTCTGAATTAAATTTACTACTGTATTATTTGCACTACTTACCACTGTCTTTCTTTCTTTTCTCCTCTTCCTCCTTTTTCTTCTTTTGTCACTGCCAGATGGATAACTTCACTTTATTTTGACACAGCCACTCTCACTTGTTTGTTTACATAAGACATGCACTGGTACTTGCAAGAGTGAGATGTGGGGGTGGGGCAACTTTAGGGAGTTCTGTGTAGGCCTAAAACTGTCTTTACAAATTCTCCACATTGTCACTGCCATAGTGATTCAAAGTTGGTCAGCCTTCAGGGCCCCCTTCTGGCCTGGGGCCATTAGTATTTGCTTGCCTTGCCTGCAAGCACACAGCTCCTCTGACCCTAATAGACATGCCTGTCTCCATCTAGTTGTCTGATCCATAGTCGATAATGTATTTTGTATTATTCTGTCTTATTTCGTTATATTTGAGCTGTGATGCTCCATCTAACCATTAGCATTACTTTGGCTAGTCTGTCAGAGTCGGTCATACTGACTGCATTAGAGCTCACCACAACAGGGAGAGGCTGACAGGTAGGCCACCTGGCAATTAAGTTAACTGTGGATAAGGCTGGTTTTATTGCTATTTTCTATAATTCTATTCATCTCCACTGGAATCCTTATCTACTAACACTTGGCCCTATACCTCATACTTAGAAGCTCACCTTAAAGCTCCCCTCCTGTTTTCTGATGATGAAAAAAAGCATCCAAAGAGGAGAAAAACAATACAAATGTATTGTATTTTGCCGTAGTGATTCAAAGTTGGTCAGCCTTCAGGGCTGTTACCCAAGATGGCGCCCACAGTGGTCGCCATGGTGCTTCGCTGCGCTTTGTTTTGTTTGTTTTTGTTCGTCAATTGTGTGTCTGCCTGCTCTTACACCCGTGAAGAGCTACTAAATGTCAGGACTTTCACTCCCATGGACCTACTCCCAGTTTTTTTGGCTCCTGCCACCGATCTGGTTCACCTTTTAGCCCAAAAAGTGAGACAGCGAAAGAGAGGAAGACGAGCGGGTGCTCTCGTGCGGCTTCGCAGGAGAGGCACGCGCACGGCTTTGCCGGGGATATTTCTGTCCAACGTCAATTCTCTCTATAACAAGGTAGATGAACTGAGACTGCTGATGCGATTTAAGGACCTCTCCACCTCGTGTGCCCTCTGCTTTACTGAGACCTGGCTCAAGGAAAAGACACCGGACAGCGCGCTCCTCCTCGAGGGATTTCAGCTGTTTCGTGCAGACCGAGATGCGGGGCTCTCCGGCAAGACCACAGGCGGAGGAGTCTGCTTCTACATCAACAGCAGCTGGTGCTCCGATGTAACTGTGATCTCCCAACACTGTTCTCCCGCTCTGGAATATTTATTCATCAACTGCAAGCCATTTTATTCCCCGCGTGAGTTTGCTTCATTCATCCTGGCCGCTGTTTACGTCCCGCCCGATGCGGACGTGCGCGAGGCTCAGCGCGCGCTCGTGGATCACATTCAGCAAGTGGAGCGGACTTTTCCGGACTCTCTGGTTATTGTGGTTGGCGACTTTAACCAGAGCAACCTGAGCCACGAACTCCCCCGATACAAACAGTTTATTAAATGCCCCACCAGAGGAGAGAACACGCTGGATCACTGTTACACTACAGTTAAGGACGTGTATCGCGCTGTTCCCCGCGCTGCGCTCGGACTATCTGCTCACGTGATGGTCCACCTGATTCCCACATACAGACAGAGACTGAAGCTCACAAAACCTGTTGTGAGCACTACGAAGAAATGGACCAGTGAAGCTGGGGAGGAGCTGAGCACGTGCTTGGAAATAACTGACTGGGGCATGTTTAAAGGAGCCACGCATGATCTGGATGAATACACGGACACTGTAACCTATTATATCCACTTTTGTGAGGAGAGCATTCTTCCATCGCGCACCAGGGTGAGTTACTCCAGCGACAAGCCCTGGTTCACAGCTAAGCTCAGACAGATCAGGAAGGAGAAGGAAGCAGCGTTGAAAAGTGGAGACAGGGACTGCTACAGGGAGGTCAAATACCGGTTTAGCAGAGAGCTGACGAGAGCTAAATCTGTGTATTCTGAGAGACTCCAGCAACAGCTCACTGCTAATGACTCTGCTTCTGTGTGGAGAGGACTGAGGCAAATCACCAACTATCGGCCTCAGGCTTCTAAGGGTCAGGATGACAAAGCCCTTTGTCAAAGACTGTCCCAACACTATGCCCGTTTTGACACCTCGTCAGCTGTGTCCAACTCCCCCCCCTCCCCCAGCGCCACTGCCTCCATGGTCCCCACTTCATCAAAGGCGGCCCCCCCTCCTCCCTCCCTGCCCTTGCCATCAGTGAGCAGGACGTGCACAGACAGTTCTCCAGACTGAACCCGCGCAAGGCCCCCGGTCCGGACAGCGTGTCTCCCTCCACCCTGAGACACTGTGCAGAAGAGCTGACTCCTGTCTTCACAGACATTTTTAACACCTCCCTGAAGTCATGCCACGTGCCGACCTGCCTCAAAACCTCTACCATCATCCCTGTCCCCAAGAAGCCACGGATCACTGGACTTAACGACTACAGACCTGTAGCGCTCACCTCTGTAGTCATGGAGTCCTTTGAGTGCCTGGTCCTGCCCCACCTCAAGACCATCACCACTCCCCTCCTGGACCCGCTGCAGTTTGCCTACAGAGCCAACAGGTCTGTGGACGACGCAGTCAACCTGGCCCTCCACTCCATCCTGCAGCACCTGGACTCCCTGGGAACCTACGCCAGGATCCTGTTTGTGGACTTCAGCTCCGCATTCAATACCATCCGCCCCGCTCTGCTCCAGGACAAGCTGTCCCTGCTCAACGTGCCTGACTCCCTCTGCAGGTGGATCACCGACTTCCTGACGGACCGGAGGCAGCATGTGCGGCTGGGAAAGACTGTCTCAGACTCTGTTAGCATCAGCACCGGATCACCCCAGGGCTGTGTACTTTCCCCCCTGCTCTTCTCCCTGTACAACAACTCCTGCACCTCCAGCCACCAGTCTGTCAAGCTGATCAAGTTTGCGGACAACACCACCCTCATCGGGCTCATCTCCAACGGCGACGAGTCCATCTACAGGAGAGAGGTGGCCCAGCTGGCGTCCTGGTGCAGCCACAACAACCTGCAGCTGAACGCTCTGAAGACAGTGGAAATGATTGTGGACTTCAGAAAAGTCACAGCCCCTCTGCCCCCCCTTACCCTCACAGACTCTCCCATCACCACTGCGGATTCCTTCCGCTTCCTGGGCACCACCATCACCCGGGACCTCAAGTGGGAGCCGACCATCAGCTCCCTCATCAAAAAGGCCCAGCAGAGGATGTTCTTCCTGCGGCAGCTGAGGAAGCTCAAGCTGCCCACCAAGATGTTGGTGCAGTTCTACACGGCCATCATCGAGTCCATCCTCACCACTTCCATCACCGTGTGGTACGCAGGAGCCACCGCCAGGGACAGAGTAAGACTGCAGCGCGTTGTGCGCGCTGCTGAGAAGGTGATCGGCTGCAAGCTCCCATCCCTCCAGGACCTGTACATCTCCAGGACCTGGAGGCGTGCAGGTCGGATCATAGCCGACCCTTCACACCCTGGACATGCACTGTTTGCCCCCCCTCCCCTCAGGTAGAAGACTTCGGTTCATTCAGACTAAAACCTCCTGCTACATGAACAGCTTCTTCCCCTCTGCCATCAGACTGCTGAACACTAAGTGACTTATTAGACTCTCGTGCACTACGTACAGCAGCTCAACTGGACTCATGATAATTATCACTGTTTTCTTTTGCACTACCGACTGCACTATGTGGAACTCCACAATATCTGCTGCTTGTTAATATATTTAAAAATTGCATAGATTAGTATTACTCATTCATATTCTACATTTTATTGCATGCATAGTTTTTTATTTTTATCTTTAGTGCTACTCCATGTTTAATGTTGCAGCATTGCACCGAGACAAATTCCTAGTTTGTGTACTACATGAACAATGGCAATAAATCTCATTCTGATTCTGATTCTGATTCTGAGAGCTACAGCTAATCCACACAACTGTTAATTACTTCCCCTGCAGGGTGCTTTTCAGAAACGATGACGTAACTTGCCTGAGTCTGTGTTTGCAGTCTTTTAATATACCTATTTTCACAGCCTTATATTTCAACAGCTGGACAACAACCTGCCATGTTATTTTTGTGGAAAATTTATCTTTTGAATTGACAAGCATCATATATGTAACTTGTGGCAAAATTCAATTGGGATTAAAAGATAATGTCTCACTTGCCATTCACTTCAATTGAGATTTTTTCCTAAGTAAGGGGTGTGATTTAGGCTCCCTATTTTAGCTTAGTTTACTAAGCTTCCAAAAGAAACCCAAGGTGGCTAGCTAACGCTAGCCCCCCTGGGACATCATTGACTCATACTGTACTTATTGTACTCCAGGGACTGGAATCATATACTCTTGTCCACCAGTGATGCTTTATTTTATTCATTCTTTAGGATGAATTTACGGTAATTGGCTCAAGCTCGCTACCTGAGCTAGGAGCTAGCCAGTTATGATTAGCAACAGTGATGGAAAATGGAGGGCAGAATTAACTGAAGCTCTTGGCATTTAAAGAGACGTGGCCTGAAAAAGCCATTCTGAGGAAGGCTGCCAAAGATGAATCTCAGTTATGCTGCAATTAGATAATTAAAGGAAATTTGTTCAAAGTCTGTCACAAACATTTCATTAAGACCTGTGGGAAGTGTTGAAATGTCAGGAAAATGTAGTAAATGGGACCTTTAAAGAAACATTTGAGCAGCACTATGTTAATATGTGGTCAAAGACAGGACCAGATATGGATTTGGTTTTTATTAAATGCAACAAACTTTAAGCTATTTACTGACCATGTTTCAAACATGCTACAAATGGCATCACACAAAATATAAAACAGAAAATCACAAAATTATGTAAAATATTGAGCTATCTGCGGCGGCATGCAAAAATAAGCAGCGATGCTGTGGTTTTAAGCAGGTTTTATTAATCATACCGCTGTCACAGGATCCCCGCTCCGGTGCGTAGTGTGAGCATCCCGGAGCGGGATCCTCAGGCTCTCGGAGAAGCGGACACAAAGTCTGTGTCCTGCAGCAGAGGTTGAAGAGAGAGAGAGAGAGAGCGTTACAGAGTTGCAGCTTAAATACTTGACCATAACAATACATCAAAGGAACATACCCCACAGTTAGTATGATCAAAGGGATAACAGAACAGGCAGGAGATATTTGCATTTGTGAGACATACATCACAATGGGCAGATTAGCTAGACCTCGCTCCAGGTGCAGGACAAAGAGGCTAACAGGCACATCTACATATTGATCTGAGTCTCTAGGTCACAGTAAGGACAGGGCGCATGAACACAATGCATCAAAGGTGACATTATCACAGCAGTGTAGCGGAAAAAACCAGGAGTAGCGAGTTGTCTGTCCTTAGTCTGTTGTGGGGTTAAAACGAACCGCCACATATCCACCTTATTCCTGGGGGTGCCGCTGTAGGAACGATTATGGGCGGAGCTTCCGGTTTCGGCTGAAGTAGTGTTAAATCAGTCAGTAAGAGTGGAGTAGCAGTGGCATTTAAAATAGCGTTTTTAAAAGTTTTTCAGATTCATTTTAATGTATAGTCCACATACGTGTTTTGCACTCAAATGGCAGCTAATTTTAGCACTTGTAGTTTTTGTATTTTTTGAATGTTTTGGTGTAGTACTGGTACTTGTTTGATTATGAATTTTGACTACTTGTTTGATTATGAAATTTGATTATGTCCAACATATTTTAACAAAATGCAGCCAACTTTATTGTGGTGGAGACATTGATATATCTCAGAGTTTTTATTTGTTTATAGCGTTAGCATCTTAGCAGCAGTGCTAACAAATGGAGCTACTGTCTGCCAGGCCGCTTTTTAAGGTCATCTTCCTATCCCTAGAGAGTCGCTATGCATGGAAATACCTGTGTGAAGGATGAGGCAGGATGATGGCTGGCAAACACAGCTTTATTACAGAACTATTTACAGAAGTAGATACACCGTGTGCACCAGCATGGTCATCCAGCAAAGACGCCACAAGAAGGTGCCCTTGCCTTATATGTGGAAGGAGCAGTGACGTGACAGGAAGTGCACATCACTACTCCGCACTTCACAATAAGGTGGCAGAACCCGACACCACATTCTCTCCCCCCCTTAGAAAGTTCAAAACCACACATACAATTGAAACCACCCCAATTTGGAACCCAAATCTCCGACTAAAATAACGATAACTAATGTACCTAAATGACCTAACACATTCACACAAAACTGAAATAGAACTGGTGGGTGGACTACCACACAGTCTGCATGGCACAGTGGATTATTCTGCCACTGGTAAACTAAAAGTCCTTTATTGAAATTTAAAAAATTCATCCGTGCTCCTAAACTAAAACACAAACACATAAAATAACCCCACATGACACAAAATATTCATCAGAACACAAGAACTATAAACACAGTGCTACCGCACAGACATTTGGGTGAAAACACTGTAAATTGCATGGGGGGGTCCAGGGCAGCCCCTCAGTAGGTGCACCTCTGGAGACCGCAGACCCCCGGAGCGATGGCCAACCCTCTGGATGACAGAGCCTGGATCCCACACTGCCATCACCAACTCCCGTTCAGCCTCGCCACCTGAAGCATCTTCCCGGACACACCAAAGCTGATTGGCGTGCCTCGATGAGCTGTCAGACAACCTGAAGCACGTTGCGCCCAGCTTAGCCACAATGCGCAGACACCTTCAATGTTTTTCTGGCTGTCGTTTGGCCCATCTTCGATGTGGACGTCCTTCACCCTGAACCCGAACCAAATCCATAACCCGGAGTGGAATTTTACTCAGCCCGATGTGTTGTTGCTGAGCATGCGGTAACTCCATGCTTCATGGTCTGGCCCCGTCCTCTTCTATAAATGTTCTAGTGTTCACTGTTGTAGCTGCAGACCCCCCAGTTAACCGTAGCCAAGTACCGAAGGTATCTGGGGCTAGCATGGTATCGCTCGTCGGGTACCCACCCTGGGCGAAAACTGGTCAACTTGACCATTGTGGTGTCCATTAGCTCTTCGTACTGTTTGCTCCCAGTGTCCATCGGGGGCGAGCGGGGTGATTTCTCCCGTAGGTTCCCCAGGCAAAACAAACAGCACACCTTGGCGTAATGATTCCAGAGTCCACATTAACCACAACGTTTCCCTCTAGCCTGGCGTTTCTTAGCTTTATGGTAGTGCGTTGCGGACCCACAACCCTTGCAAAGGGGTTTTCCCAGGGCAGACCTTTGGTTGGCAGTATTGACTTCCCATAAATCTTCGTCCAAGCTATCAGGGTCCACAACATTAGCTGAGGCAAGCGGCTCCGGCTTCTTTTGTGGCTGGTGCCACTTTAGCTCCACAGCTAGCTTAGCAACGGCTTCCCATCGGAGGGCTAGCTCCATAGCTCCGCCGTCATGGCTCTGCAGGAGGCCAGCGAGGCCTACCTGGTGGGTCTCTTGGAGGACACCAACCTGTGCGCCATCCATGCCAAGAGGGTCACCATCATGCCCAAAGACATCCAGCTGGCCCGCCGCATCCGCGGAGAGAGAGCCTAGACTTTCTGCTGCACATCCACCAACCACAATGCTCCGCACTGTGTGTCTATATATACATACAGTATATATATATATATATATATATATATATATACAGTATATATTTATAGTAATATGTACATATGTATACTAGCTGCTCTTGTTTTTTCTTGCCTTCTGATTGTTGCTCTGAGTGTTGCTATCCCTGTGCTGTTGCAATCCTGGAATTTCCCCATTGTGGGACTAATAAAGGCTTATCTTATCTTATCTTATCTTATAGCTTTAGCTAACGTTAAGTCATTAGGCACCATTAATAGCCTAGCACGTAGCTCAGCATTACACGTGTGCTCTGCTAGTTGATCGCGAACCATTTCATCTTCAAGCAGTCCAAAACAACACTCGCTGGCTAGCTGCTTCACGTCAATGACATACTGGCAGATAGACACTTACCCGCTGATAATGTTGCCGAAAACGAATCCTCCGGACAGTCACATTGTCTGAGGTGGAGAAGCCTTTAGCTAGCAGCTTCACAATGTCCTCACATGAGTCTGCCTTGCCGAGTGTCTGCAGGCCCCTCCAGCCCTCCATACCCAGGTTGTGAACAAGAAGTGCCTGCGCTCTCACCCCATCCAGCTCCCTGTGGCCCAGCACCGTAACATAGTCTGATAGGCCTCGCACCAATAGGGCCATGAAACCGGTGGTTCGCCCGGGAGCTCAAGAAGGGAGGAAGCCGGATGATGCACACCTCCATGAGTTAATCCTCAATCGCCAAATGTTATGTATGGAAATATCTGGGTGAAGGATGAGGCAGGATGATGGTTGGTGACCACAGCTTTATTAAAGAACTATTTACAGAAGTAGATACTGATGAGATAAAAGTGATCAATATAACCAAATAGCAGTAATCTGTGTGATTTAAAATATGTGTGTGATCAATATAACCACATAGTAGTTAGTTGTGTGCTTCAAAATATATGTGTGTTCAATATAATCATATAACAGTTATTTGTGTGACTCAAAATGTTTGTATTCTGCTTATATCTAGGTAAAATGATCAATATACCATAATGGAAAAAATATTGCCAAGTGTGTGGTTCACTCTCTGCAGAATAGTGGACCTTTGTCTCATGAGAAAGGATAACAAACGCCTGGGATTTACGGAAAGGAGGCACAGTTGCGATAAGGAATGGCTGAGCTTGGCCTACGCTGACCTAGGAGGTGAAAGTGACCTTCTTGTGGATGCATTCGGTGCCAGGAACGGATCCTCCTTGGACCAGACACCTGGACTGTTCACTCATTAAATGCATGCTTTGTACTTTGTTCATTTGTGTACAAATATTCCGGGTCAGGGGTAGCCTAGCCAGTCAGACTTCATGAACTGACACGATCTGTTGCAGTCAGGGAGAGAATGTTTGACCCGGCGCTGTAACCTACTATATTCAACTTGCTTACTTAATAAATACATGTTCCAATTAAACTCAATCTCTTCCTTGAAAAACGAATCTGGGTAAGCCTTCTACACATATAGATTAGCTTTTAAAAGAGTAGACTTAGATGGTTTTTTCTACTAAGGTTTTTCATCCGAATAATTTTAAAACCTAACAATTTGGGGGCTTCGTCCGGTGACAGGGGGAGATCATCATCTGATTTGGATCTTGGATTGCCTGGACAACGGACCTGCATCACCGGCTGACAACACAAGGGCCCTGAAAAAACCAGGTAAGCAGACGCCTGTTATATCAAAAGTTCTGCTATATTGACTATAACCAAAGTTTTGTGTTGTCAAACGGTTTGATGTGTGTCCTAGGTTAAAAAAAGCAGTTGAATATGGTAAATGTTTTTTGATGAATACATGCTTGGTTAAAGAGAGATGCTTGGTTAAAAAAGATGCTTTGGTAAAGAAAGATGTATGCTTTGCTTGCTTAAAAAGACCGTAAGACCGAGAGAGTGGTGAAAGGCCCCCGGCTCGGGTGCAGGACCCGATTTTGACCAACCAATCACGATTTGACATTGATTTTATATTGATTGATTAGATTGTGATCGCTTGGGACATTAACGGCCAAGACCGGGGAGGTGAAAGGCCCCCCGGCCCGGATGATATCGCTGCATATTTATTCATGGTCATCCGGCCTGACTACGGGTTCACGGACTGAGCAAATTGGTCCGTGACTTGTGAGGACAGGAACTGGGTTGGACTCCCTTAGCCTTGACGAAGGCTATAAAACCTGGGTCATATAAAAGTGACGCCCTCGGTTTAGTACCCGAAAAAGTCCAGCGCAAAGGAGAGAATCCTTCGCAGTCCGACGGGAAGGCGAGAATTGGGGTAACGCCCCGGGGAAGTGGCGCCCTCGAACAGTTCTCTTGCACGTTGATTAAGACGTTAATCACGAACTGGTGAAATTCCCTGGACGTAGTGCACCCAGAATACTATTTAATCACTGCTGCAAGTGCTATTTGGTTTATATTGGTAAGATATTGCTATTTGTGTTATATTGGGAACGCTGTGAGAAGGTAAAAGTTTAAAAAAAAAAAAAAAAGGCAGAGGTGCGAGCGGCTGTTCTCTCTCTCCCATCAGCAAGGGGAGGGGCGAGCAGCGCTCTCTATCTCTCTCTCTCTCTTTCTCTCTGTTCCTTGTGTGACTGTGATCAACCTGCGCAGTTCGCCCACTCGGGACACGAACCCGCGACCTACCAGTCAACTACACACAGTTCAAGCATGGGAGACACAGCACGATCGCGCTGAGCTAAAGGTCCGACCGATAGCTCAGCGCTACCGATACTGTATGAGGCTTTTCGGGAGGGAGGTTTTTTACTAACGTTCTACGCCGAACAGTGCTAGTTGGCATCCGTTACACTCGCTCTCCCAAAGGGGGTGGGCGAGGGATAGTGCTCTCTCTCTCTCTCTCTCTCTCTCTCTCCTTTTGCCTCAGGGGCGGGGGAGAGGCAGATTTGGCCTCTAGAAAAAAACAGAACGTGAATTTTTGCTCAGCTCAAGTGAAGAATGCAAGAGGCGGGGCTGTCTGCCTCACAAGGCTTGGGAGATGCTGGGTTGCATAAAGGAAATATAAAAAAACAATGGGATTCAACAGTGACTCAAATGCTCAGTGGTACATTACCCAAAGACAGAAAGGGAGTTAAAGCAGAATGTGATAAATTGTATCAGAAATTGAGGGAAGACGACATTCTAAATTTAAACAAAGAGGACAGTTTGACCCACTTTTTAATGGATTTGGAACAAAGAAGACTAGATGATATACAATCTATGAAAGATATGGATGTTACAGGGTTTTTGGTGAAAAGAAAACATAAGTATCATATTCAGGAGTGTGAACGTGAGCGCAGGCTGATTCATAATTTGGCTACATGCTCTGCTGCAATGAATGGTGTGAAATTGATGAAGACACAGATGTTTAAGAAGAACCAGGATCAGCACATGAGGAAGAGGGAGATAGACAGTGGTCTGAGGCAGGAGTCAGCAGCGGTTGACCCAGTGAGGTGTGTGAGTGAGACAGGGAAGAATAAAGATTTACTGGTTGATAAGAAGCTGGACAAACAGAAGGGAGAGGTGCTGTCTCTCTACCCTAATTTGGAAGATTTGAAAGGGGAATTGCCCCCACCACCATATTGTGTTAATCAGACGCCTTTGGTGAAGTTAAAAGAAGGATTAGTGGAAGTTGAGGAGGTGACATCACAGGAACAATGTGAACAGCTGAAAGGTTGGCTGGAAACTCAGAGACAGGAGATGGACAGGCTGCAGGAAAAGCTTGAAAGATTAGGGTTGGAAAAAACTGTGGGAGAACGGCTGCAGAATGTTGAAGCTGGTGTAATTAATTTGCAAAGGCAAAAACAGGATTTTCAGCATAGTTCATGGTCTAATGCTGGCAGTGTGGAATCTGGTGTAGCAGATGATGAAGGTACAGTCGATCAACAGATAAGTGACAGGGGTTATAAGGATGACTGTGGTCAGTGGAGTGAACACGCAGACAGTGAGGAAATACATCTCCTTTCCCCTAAAGTATTTGCTTCCTCTACTCCTTATGGTCAAGATGATTTTAAGAGCAGGCAGAGGAGAGAAAGTTCAGATGCTATGACTGCAGCTCTTACAAAAATAAATAATGCACAAAAACATGAAAGCAGGCCATTGGAAGAGAATAGATTTTATCAATTGATGGGACAAGTGAGATTGGCGAATCAACAACAAAGACAATTAGGAGATCAGGAACAGCACGTGCGAGGCAGGCCTTATAGTTTCAGAAATAGAGATCTATGTCGAAGAGTTTGGGATGATGATGAATGTGACCCTTCTACAGGCTGCCGTCTTAATTCAGCTGCACGCAAACACTCACAACAGGCCACAGAGCACCGCATACACACACAAGCACTACTGGTAATGAAAAGCAGAGGCAGAACATATCAGCCATTCTCATGGACAGACATAAATGGCATTTCAGAAAAAATGCCCCCGCCCTGTGAGGGTGGAGGTCAGTGGATGACAAAATTTGATCAGTTAACTCAAGGAGTTACAGTGGCAATGGGAGATTTTAGAGCTTTGCTTGGGAGACAATTAAGTGTTGTGGAAGTCTCTCAAATTGAACAGTTGGCAGGAACCCAAACAGTTTCAGATTCAGCACCTTTCACCCCTGTAGCATCAGCCTTAGGCACAGCAATGAGGCACAAATTTCCAATTCCACCAGGAGCTTTAAGAGCTTTAACTTTTTCAATTAAGGAGAATGAGTCTCCTATGGCATTTATCAGTAGATGTAAAATGGAGTGGACAGCGGCTGCTGGCTCTCATCCTAATACATCTGATTTTCAAAGGGACGTATTTAGGCAGGCAGTGTTAAAAGGAGTGCCTCAGGCAGTAAGAGAGGCCATGGACAGTAACCCTGACATTCCCAGTAGCTCTGTGGAATTGTGGGAAAGGCACTTCACACATCACATGCGTAAAGAACAGGAAAAAGCAGAGAAAGAAAAGGTTGACAGAGATAATCAAGAACTGCAACTGTTAAAATTGCAGTTACTAAAGGCTAAACAAGAAGTGGCTGAGGGTAAAAAGACAAACAAACCAGCTAAGCAGTTGGTACAGCAGGCTCCGGAAACACCCTCAGGGCCAACGCCCACACCGGGCATGGCAGCTTTACTTGCCCCTGTGTACCCGGCACTCACAGCTTGGACACCCCAGATACCATATTTTCAGGGTGTACCACGTGGTTTTAATTATTATCGGGGGGCATCTCGTGGAAGGCGGGGTGTGAGAAGCTTTCAGGGTCGAAAGGTCATGGGCCTGAATGCATGTCATGGCTGTGGTCAAAATGGTCATTGGAGGAAGGATTGTCCAACTAATCCTTACCCACCACCAGTGGCACAAGCAAGTGCAGGACATCAAGCACCTTATGCAGCAGCAGCTCCACCTGCTGGCCAATATCCAGCATACACTTCAACTGCGGGGGAAGTGTACCTCACACAATATGAGGAACAATGACGGGGCCCACAGAGAAAAAGTGACGTGGGAATGGCAGATCCCATGGTCACACTAAAGGTTATGGACTGTGACCTGCCTTTTCTGGTTGATACGGGGGCAACCTATTCCACTTTGAACTGTGACATTGAGCCTACACTGTTATCGGCTAAAGCTGTGGAGGTTATTGGTTTCTCTGGGGTTCCTGAAAGACTGCCTGTGACAAAACCTTTGGACACTTGTGTTGCTGGTCAAACTGTGAAACAACGTTATGCCTGCTCAAAGAACTCTCCCACAAACTTGATGGGGAGAGATCTGCTGATTAAACTGGGAGCATCAGTGCTGTGCTCGGCTGATGGAGTCATCTTGTCATTCCCTAATGGTGTTGCTATGAACTGTTCAGTGCAAGGACTTTCTGTGCATGGACAAATGCTGTTGAAACCTGATGTGACACCACAAGCGCCAAATACCTGGGCTGACATTTACTGGGGCCTGTTATCGCCTGACTCGCCCTCACAGACTGGCGTGTTGCCAGTGTTCATGGCCTGGAAGCCGTGGATTGCTCTTCTGGCACCCCACACACCTCCCATTGATCCCCTACATGTCACTCTGTATTATGACAGAAATTCAGATGATGTTTATCATGATAGATTTTTCTCCCAACTGGATGGTCAAACTTGGACCATCAAATCTAGGTTTTTGTATGTAGGACAAGAGGGTGTCGCCGCAGATGCTGTATTAAGTGCAGAGCAATTACAGTGGTATGAAATGTCAGAGGAATCAGCTCCACACATTACCTTGCTCATACATGCTAATCATCAAGCTAAAGAGTTAGGGCCTATGGTTAAAACCATGGCTGAAGCCACTGATTGGCAGGTGACACAGATCCCAAATGTTGAATACTCTGCAAAACATCAGGCCTATCGCATTAAAATTGACACAACTGATGAGCTTTTGTTTGAACACAGACAAATTGAGAGGGAGCATGGTAGGGAACGCACTGATCATGAATCAGCAGCAGATATGTTGAATTCACTGCCACAAAATTTATGGTCACAGGGACCCACAGACGTTGGTAAATGTATTAATATCTCTCCCATCTCATTTCAGGTCCTACAAGGTCAACCCATATGGCAAAATCAGTATGCGCATAAGCCTGTGGCACAGGAGGGCATTGCTGATACCATTGAAGGGCTGCTTCAGGCAGGGGTATTAGAAAATTCTCACTCTGCCTGGAACACTCCTATTCTCCCAGTTGAAAAGCAAAATACCGGTAAATATCGAATGGCCCATGATTTGAGGCGTGTCAATTCACGGATTTCCACCCCCACAGTACCCGTGCCAAACCCATACACTGCTTTATCTGCTCTCACATCACAACATTCATGGTTTACATGTATTGATTTGGCTAATGCATTTTTCTGTCTTCCTTTAGCAGAGGAGTGCAGGGATTTCTTCTCATTCACCTACAAGGGCACACAGCTGCGCTACACCCAGCTACCACAGGGGTTCATTTTGTCACCAGGTATTTTCAATCAGGTTTTGAAGGAACAACTACAAGGTTGTCCTCTTCCTCCAGGCGTCATTCTGATACAGTATGTAGATGATATATTGATAGCAGCACCAAATCCTGACAGTTGTCTGGAAGCTACAAAGAGTGTGTTGTTGAGATTGTTGGAATGTGGATTTAAAGTGTCAAGACAAAAACTACAGTGTGCAAGACGTTATGTGTCCTTTTTGGGCCGTGTCATTACACCCACAGGTTCTGGCCTTTCTGCGCCACACAGGGATTCCATCCTTCATCACCCCAAACCATGCACGGTAAAACAAATGTTATCATTTTTGGGTCTAACAGGATTCAGTAGACATTATATACCACAGTACAGCGAAAGGACAAAACCATTGCGTGCACTGGTTAATGAACAAGGTATGAGAAATCTTGCTGCACATTTATTGTGGACACAGGAAGCTGAGGAAGCATTCATTGCTTTGAAAAATGAACTCTCACATGCAGCTGATTTGGCAATACCTGATTACAACAAACGTTTCTACTTGGATGTTTCTGAAGCAGAACACACAGTAAATGGTGTTCTGTTTCAGAAAAAAGGGGGAGAAAGAAGGATACTCCTCTATGTCAGCATAATATTAGACCCAATGGAAAAAAGGCAACCAGCATGCACACGTCATGCTGCAGGAGTGGTAAAAATTTTGCAAAAAACAGCTCATGTGGTTATGGGACATCCATTGACTGTCCTGACCACACATAGCGTCATGTCATATGTAAATTCTGCAGCATTCACTATGACCTCAATCAGACAGACAAGAATGGAAAAAATTCTATCAGCACCACACATCACATTCACACATGAAGGAATAAACATGGCAGATCAGATGTTGGATGGGGAACCACATGAATGTGAAAGAAGGGTCAGAAAAGATGTGAAGGTGAGGATAGATTTATCTGTGACACCACTGACTGACCCAGATGAAGTTTTGTTTACAGATGGATGTTGTTTTCGTCACCCCACAGAAGGATTGAAGGCAGGATATGCAGTTGTGAGACAAAAAGCAAATGGATTTGAGGAAGTGCTAAATGGGACATTGCAGGACAGACAATCAGCTCAGTTGGCTGAATTGACAGCTATGATCAAAGCATTGGAGTGGTCAGCAGGAAAAAAGGTCACCATTTATACAGATTCAGCTTATGTTGTTGGGTCAATTCACACAGAATTAGCACAATGGATTAGACAAGGTTTTTTGACAGCATCAGACTCCTATAAAACATGAGACAGAAATGAAGAAATTAGCAGAAGTGCTAATCTTACCACGACAGCTAGCAGTGGTTAAGTGCAAAGGTCATGACAACAAAACAGAAACCGATGTGGCCAGAGGTAATCATGAGGCAGACAAAGCAGCAAAAAAGGCAGCAGGATATCAGCCATCGTTAATGTTGACACAAACAGGCAAGGAGGTTCAGGACATTTTGCCACAGATTGATGTAAATATATTAATAGGTGAACAGAGAAAAGCGTCTCCTGAAGAAAAAACAGTGTGGAAACAGAGAGGCGCCACAGAAAAAGAAGGGTTGTGGAGAGCACAGGATGGTAGACCAGTGTTACCCCCAGGAATCAGAGAAAATGTGTTACATGAAGCTCATGGATTAGCACATGTAGGAGCTAAACAAATGAACAGACATTTGAGTCACTGGTGGCATCCTTTTCTCTCTGATATGATACAAAATTTTGTAAAAAGTTGTGCCATTTGTGTTTCTTACAATCCAAAACAGTGATCAAATTTTTGATAAATCAATATATCCCTACTTACGGATTTCCTAGGAGAATTAGATCAGATAATGGAACACATTTCAAAAATCAAGATCTACGAAAAGTGGAAAAAATGCTAGGTCTAAAACATTCATTTGGAACAGTTTATCACCCTCAATCTCAGGGTAAGGTTGAGAGGATGAATCAAAACATTAAGGTAAAGCTTGCTAAGATCTGTAGCCAGACAGGAATGAACTGGTTGGATGCTTTGCCTATTGCCTTATTGACGGTTAGAAGTTCTGTTAACAACTCAACAGGTTTTACTCCTTATGAACTTTTAACAGGTCGTCAGTTCCCGGGACCGGGAGCACGATTGCAGTTGTGTGAGGAAGAAGAGCCCAAGATGGGCTATAAACCATTCTATGACCAGCTAAGAGCTTTTGTGTCAGCTTTCTCACAACAGGTACAGGAAAAGAAGGAGCCAGGAGGTGATTTGAAACCCACGGAACCAATAACAACAGAGTGGGTTCTCCTGAAGTGCATAAAAAGGAAGTGGTCAGAACCAAGGTGGACAGGACCATTCCAAGTAGTGGAAAGAACTTCACACGCTGTGAGGTTAAAAGGTAAAGGCGACACATGGTATCACTGGAGTATGTGTGCAGCTGCTGAGGAACCAGGACGTACATTGAGTAACATCAGAAAGGACTTAAAGGACAGTAACCAGTGACTTTTTATATAATAAGAGTGTTTTGTAGGCATTAATTGCTTAAAGGTTTTTATTCGTTTGCTAAGAAGTATAAATCATCACATAATCAGTAATTAGTGAACTGTGTAATTGCATAACTGTGTGACTGTATGGTGAATGGCCTCTGGCATTAATAATCTCCTGGATGGATGACTGGAGAGAATGCTTGGAAAATGGAAAAATGTGATTGTTTCTATCATTAGATCCATTGTGTTATTGCTATCTTTGCATTTTGTGGGTGTTGTTGTGTCCCTTGTATTTGATCTCTTTGCCTCAGGGTCATCACTACAGCATTGGGAGGTAAACAACCTCCACCATACCAAATGCCACTATTAAAACCTGATGGATCAATTGCACTTGACATGGAATCAGACAAAGATGATGATGAGGAGGATTATGATGTGGCTCTGAAGGCTTAAAGGGTTTGAGTTATTGGTCTCATTTGGATGAGACCAAAAGGGGGAAATTGATGAGATAAAAGTGATCAATATAACCAAATAACAGTAAACTGTGTGATTTAAAATATGTGTGTGATCAATATAACCACATAGTAGTTAGTTGTGTGCTTCAAAATATATGTGTGTTCAATATAATCATATAACAGTTATTTGTGTGACTCAAAATGTTTGTATTCTGCTTATATCTAGGTAAAATGATCAATATACCATAATGGAAAAAATATTGCCAAGTGTGTGGTTCACTCTCTGCAGAATAGTGGACCTTTGTCTCATGAGAAAGGATAACAAACGCCTGGGATTTACGGAAAGGAGGCACAGTTGCGATAAGGAATGGCTGAGCTTGGCCTACGCTGACCTGGGAGGTGAAAGTGACCTTCTTGTGGATACATTCGGTGCCAGGAACGGATCCTCCTTGGACCAGACACCTGGACTGTTCACTCATTAAATGCATGCTTTGTTCTTTGTTCATTTGTGTACAAATATTCCGGGTCAGGGGTAGCCTAGCCAGTCAGACTTCATGAACTGACACGATCTGTTGCTGTCAGGGAGAGAATGTTTGACCCGGCGCTGTAACCTACTATATTCAACTTGCTTACTTAATAAATACATGTTCCAATTAAACTCAATCTCTTCCTTGAAAAACGAATCTGGGTAAACCTTCTACACACATAGATAAGCTTTTAAAACAGTAGACTTAGATGGTTTTTTCTACTAAGGTTTTTCATCTGAATAATTTTAAAACCTAACAATACACGATGTGCACCAGCATGGTCATCCGGCAAAGAGGCCACATGATGGTGCCCTTGCCTTATATGTGGCCCAGTGACATAACAGGAAGTGCATGTCACTACTCCGCACTTCACAATAAGGTTCCAGAACCCGACACCACATTCGTGGGAAGTGGTATGATTATATTACTGTTTTTGAGGTGCAAAAGGCCATGTTCCCGCATTTCTGATACCGAAGTCATTGTTTTTTAACAAGGAAAAGTGTCCCATTTCAGTGACAACCATACTTTCCAAACTAGTACCGGAAGTTGCTACCACAATTAATGCAAGGCATCATGGGGCTTAGGAATAAGGTGGATAGGTTTTAGATTTTAAGATAGCAGCTCGGTGGTGCAGTGGTTAGCACTGTGGCAACACAGCGAGAAGGTCATGGGTTCGATCCCACCCTTGACCAATGATGACCCTTCTGTGTGGAGTTTGCATGTTGTCTGCGTGAGTTTTCTCCGGGTACTCCGATTTCCTCCCACAGGCCAAAGACATGCACGTTAGGTTAATTGGCATCAACTGGGGATTCTAAATTGTCCTTAGGTATGAATGTGAGAATAAATGGTTGTCTGTCTCTCTGTGTTGGTGCTGCGATGGACTGGTGATCTGTCCAGGGTGTACCCTGCCTCTCGGCCAAAGATGCTGGAATTGTCATCTTTCGTGACCTGAAAAGGATTAAGCTGTACAAAATGGATGGATGGCTTTAAGACAGAACACAAGCCGTGCATCATTGAACAAAAAGATAACAATAAACATCAAAATCAGGTAAAAGTAAGGGAATCACTAACAAAATACTTTTTTATTTAGCTGTTTTTTTTTTAATTTGATAAGCCGACCAATAAAATATGTAAATTATTAATATATATAAATTTCAAATAATTTAGGCGTCGTCTTAATCTATTAAAAATAGTACTTTATGTCATTCTAAATCCAATATTATGATCTTTAAAATAACTATCTTTAAACCATTCACATTCCATTGCAAAGGCAGCGAGAGACTTTGTCCCTCTACGTCGCATTCTGATTGGCTCCCAGGACTGTCAATAATCCAGTGCTGCTCTCTCATTGGGGGTTTCTCCTTTCCGTTAGTCTGGAATGTCGTGCAGGACGGTCTTTAACTGTTATTGATTTTTTTCCCTCCCCACCTCGACATTTCCATGGAAACTGTCCCGGTTTAGGTCCGACCAGCAGCCAGCAGCAGAGTCTGTGTGAGAATGGAAATGGAGGAGAAAAACCCAGATCCCAAATACGGTAAGGAGAACGGCTTTATTTTTGCTGTTTTTTCTCATCTCGAGCCTTATTTTTTTTTCCTCCTAACGGTCGCAAAAAAAAGAATGGAAACAATGACTGCAATGGATGGATGGGTGTGGACCTCTTGGGTGCCATGTAGTCCTGCATGGAGGCATCCTCATCCTCCGCAGCCTGGTTGCTGTTTTGCTTCAGATTTTTTTAGATGGATTGTGGTCTTTAACACACTTACAGTTTCCTTTGATTTTATTTTTCATAGTACACTGGGCGAAGGTAGCACGGTGTAAATGGGTGGTTGATTTTTATCAACTTCAGATCATATTACCTACTAAATATAGCTAGTATCCAGCCTACTTGATGAGTAAAGGGTCATAAATAGGTTGATAGGAACTGATTAGAAGACGACAAGAAGGCTACACAGATTTAACCTGAATTTCCCAAATAAGCAAATGCAGAGGAATAAGTAGGGGAAGCACACATGCTGTCTCCTGGGCTCAGAAACCATTTGGAGTGTTTGTAGATTGACAGCTGGTTGTTACATGCACAGAAGCTTCTCCCTAAAGTACAAACACATGGACTTCCCAGATGGCACTTGTAAGATTGGTTCTTTTTTGCCTCCATTTGTATGAGGGCAGGAATCATCTTGTCACTCAGACAAGTGTGTGACTCATTGCAGAATATTATGTGTCACCCATGCATTTTTTTTTTGTTTTCTTCTCACAACACCAGCGAGTTAGCAGCCCACAGCAGCCCGGCTCAGTCTGGGCTGGGTTAGTCTTTATATGTTGAGTCATGAAGTCTTCGTAACCACCGTGATTCCTGGGTTAATGCTCCGTGTCTGCCTTGTTCCACCAGAAGACGTCTCAAAAGCAAACCATGATCCTGGTGGTGGTATTTGATTGGTAGTGTAAAGCCGCCTCGCTGAGGAATTGATTCCTTCTTGCACAATGCGAAGTCACACTGAATGTTAAATGCACATCCTCCCCTGGCGATCCAGGGATCTCCCACTGTGGAGCATTTTCTTGACGCTTTCCTGTTAACACTTAGCCTCTTTCCTCAAGTCCCTTCCCTCCTAAAGACTTAAATCATACATCCTTTTAAATTATGGACTTATGGATGACATGTACAGTGCAGATTTTATAAGCTGTTTCTGACCCATGAACAATCCCAGGTTATACTTCTAGTACTACTACTTCTAAGCTGATGTGTTTGCAGGCAGGCAGGCTGCAGCTTGCACCACCACCTAGACTGTGTTCAGCCTTGTCTGCTCGACCCACTCAGCAGACACAGTCAGGAGGCTTCCAGTCAATACTGGGCTGGAAAACACTGGACGGCCTTATGGTGTGTTCCTTTCTGTCTTTGGTTGAAAACAGTCTGAAGAAATTATGTCACATCAGAATCTACCGCATTTCATATCAATGACCAGGAAAACCAGGATCATTTTGCCCGTATTTTCAGGCAATTTTAACCTAAAATAGATCACCATTTAGCTGACCTAACATTTTAGGGCTTCTATGTATCTTCTTCTTCTTTAGATTTGATTGGCGGTTGGCAACCAGCTTACAGGTGCATTACCACCACTGACTTGATTATCATCACTCTATATCTTTGTATGAGGAGTTCTTATAAGGAATTCTGAACAACTCCTTATGTGTGAAAAAATTTTCCGTCCTTGGACTGTGTCCTCAGCGGCATTGACCAGCTGGCTGGTCACTTCCTGCATATGTATCAATTTGGGTGTCTTGAGTTGCTACCAATACAAAAATTCCGGAAAAGCACAACCCTGTCTTTTTGTTAGGGTTTACCTTCATCTAGTACTTGGGTGTCATTAAATTAGAGGTTTTGTTTTGGCTTCTTTTGTGGCATGAGAATCGGAGCTCATTGGCATGATTCAAGATTCAGAGATTTTATTTGTCAATACTGTGGTATATATTACTCATATATTCCATACCTACATTTGTTAGAGCATGTGGAAATGTTTGGGACAGAATATACAAAGGAACTTCACACCTCTGAAAGGGACAAAGGAATCTCACCTCCGTGTGAAGACCAACTTCACAGGACACACAGCAGTAACAGACTTCACACCTTCACCCCCTAAGGCGAGGAGAGGTTTTCCCATCACCTCCCAAGACGAAGGGAGGAGTTAACAGGACTAATGGGGGATTTAGATAACGGGGGATTTCAGCTTGTGTTTTGCATGTCTTTGATGTGTGCCTGTATTTAACCAGCGAGCTGGGCAGAATTCTTCCTCTTTGCCTTCTGCCAAGCTCTGCACCAGATGAGACAAGATAGAAGAGTTATTCATTAAAGAAACTGCTTTTATGATACAAAACCGCCTCGTTATTTCCAGCTCTTCTACACTGGTGACCTTGACGCAAGTATGGACATGAGGCGTTCTTCAAGCGACTCATCCGTGGCGACTCTGGCATACGCCACCGACAACGCAGACGAGGGAACAAGCGGACAGCTGTTTCCCCCGGCAGACGGCACTGAGAGAGCTCAACCGAGCTCCAGCACCGCCGTGAGAGCCGAGGCAACGCACTCTCACCCGGCGGGCACAACAGTGATGATGTGTGCGAACGCCGTCGCTGTCAAACTGCCAGATTTCTGGCGAGAAGACCCGGCCTCCTGGTTTCATCAAGCTGAAGCCCAGTTCATACTGGCAGGCATCACGGCAGATGATACTAAATTTTACCACATCGTCTCCAAACTCGACTCCGCCACTTCAAGGTGTGTGCAGAGCTTGATCCAGCGACCACCGGCCCGGGACAAGTATGAGACACTCAAGGCGACCATCGTGGCGAATTATGTCCCATCAGCGGAGGAAAGAGCCGAAAAGATCCTGGCGGTCTACGGCCACAGAGGGGGCAATCCAAAGGCCCTCATGGAGGACTTGCTGCAGCTCAAGGAGGAGGATAATGATAATTTCCTTTTCCAATTCATTTTTCTCAGCATGCTACCACCACACACGAGAGGGACACTCGCCAGTATGAAGTGCAACAATCATCAGGACTTCCGCACACTGGCCAACGAGGCTTATCGGCTCGTCAACGCCTGCAGAGAACTGACACCCACAGCGGCATCCGCAGACCTCAAGACCGACGCCCCGAGCCTGGGAGAGCCACAACCCACGGAGCAGACTCAACCCACGGTGACAGCGGCACGGCCCAAGCGCAACAAACAGAATGACGTCTGTTATTATCACCACCGCTTCGCCGAGAAAGCCCGAAAATGTGTTCCTCCCTGCAAGTTTACGATGTCGGGAAAACGCCAAAGCCGAGAGCCGTTAACGGCAGCGGTTCTCGGCGAGAAAAACAAGCTGTTATACGTGACGGATGGACACACAGGCAAGCAGTTCCTCATCGACACGGGAGCTCAGCTGAGTTTCGTCATGCCCTCCCACGCAGATCGAGCCATGGGCACCCGGGGCAATGGAGCAGTGGCAGCCAACGGTTCTGACATCGACACGTTCGGGGAAAAGAGCCTGCACCTCTTCATTCACGGCCGCAGCTACAGATGGACATTTGTTGTAGCGGCAGTGAGTTTTAACTTGTTAGGCGCTGATTTTCTGTGTGCACATGGGTTATTAGTTGATCTGGCAAATAGGCACCTGGTTAATGCACTTTCCTTTGCTTCTATTCCATGCTCAGCTCGAGTCTCTCCACCACCTGTGCAGGCAAACGTCACCACAGCAGGAGGTAAGTTTGAGCAACTCCTCACCCAATTTCCAGCACTCACAACCCCCCAAATTTTCAGCCACTGTAGCCAAACACGGGGTTAAACACTTCATTCCTACAACGGGACCTCCCGTTTTTGCCAAAGCTCGCCGCTTAGACGCGGCCAAGCTCAACATAGCAAGGGACGAGTTTGCGGCTCTCGAAAAATTGGGTATTGTTAAACGCTCGAAAAGCCCTTGGGCTTCGCCGCTTCACATGGTTCCGAAATCCGACGGTTCTTGGAGACCGTGCGGAGATTACCGCAGATTAAACAACGCTACAGCGCATGACCGCTACCCCATCCCTCACATACAGGATTTTTCACTACATTTAGCGGGTGCGCGCATTTTTTCAAAAATAGACTTAGTCCGCGGTTATCACCAAGTCCCAGTCCGGGCTGAAGACTTTCCTAAAACAGCAGTTATAACCCCTTTCGGCCTTTTTGAATTCCTGCGAATGCCTTTCGGCCTCAAAGGCGCTGCTCAGACTTTTCAACGTATGATGGACGCAGTCTTACGCGACCTCCCCTTTGTTTTCGTCTACCTCGATGACATGCTGGTAGCCAGCTCATCTGAGGAAGAGCACGAGCAGCATCTCACTACCGTTTTTCAGAGGCTAGAAGAACACGGATTAATAATTAATCCAGCCAAATGCAAATTCGGCGTATCGCAAATTGATTTTTTGGGACATAGAGTCTCCCCGAAAGGGGCAGTTCCGCTTCCAGACAAAATTCATGCGATAGAAGGTTTTCCACGGCCCCAAACGGTCAAATCGCTACAGGAATTTTTGGGGATGGTTAATTTTTACAACCGTTTCCTCCCTCATGCAGCTCAGCTCATGCAACCCCTGTATGACGCGCTCAAAAAAAAGAAAGCTTCCAACGCGGTCGAATGGACCCCAGAACGCGAACGCGCTTTTGCGGAAGTTAAAAACGCCCTAGCTAACGCCACAATGTTAGTCCATCCAGGTCCCTCGGCCCGCATTGCTCTAACCACAGATGCTTCAGACTTGGCCATAGGGGCAGTTGTAGAGCAACTTGTCAAGGGGGTCTGGCAACCTTTAGCATTCTTTAGCAAATCGCTAAACCCGACGGAACGCAAATACAGCACTTTTGACAGGGAGCTGCTGGCGCTCCATTTGTCCATCCGCCACTTCCAGTTTTGGTTAGAAGGGCGGAGTTTCACGGCTTTTGTGGACCATAAACCGCTCACTTTCGCTATGGCTAAAATTTCAGAACCTTGGTCGGGCAGACAACAAAGACAGCTAGCTGCGATTTCAGAGTTCACCACAGACATTCGACATGTTGTGGGCAAACTTAACGTAGTAGCGGACTGTCTCTCTCGCGCTGTGGCACCGCCAGAGCGCGAGGAGACAGATTACACTGCTTCAGCAGCTGAGCTTTTCTCTAACGCAAACACATATGCAGCACCTATCCATGAAGGGATAGATTATGCAGCCATGGCGGAAGAACAAGGTAGTGATGCGGACGTGCGCGTGCTCCTGTCTGGACCAACAGGGTTAAGGCTGGAGGAAAAAGGGTTGTGCGACGGCGTGCCCCCCCTAATATGCGATGTTTCAACCGGCCGACCTCGCCCGTTAGTACCGGTTGCTTGGCGCCGCCGTATTTTTGACGCAATTCACTCCCTCGCGCATCCAGGTGTGCGCGCCTCGGTCAAAATGGTTGCTGAAAAGTTTGTGTGGCCAGGCCTGCGCAAAAACGTAAAAGAATGGGCAAAAACTTGCATTCCTTGTCAGCACGCCAAAGTACACAAACACACAAAAGCCCCTCTGGAGCCTTTTCCCATCCCTGCTAGAAGGTTCGACCACATTCATGTCGACCTCGTGGGGCCGCTGCCTTCCTCCCAGGGTTTCACACACCTGCTAACAATGATAGACCGCACCACGCGCTGGCCAGAGGCAGTCCCTCTAGCGGCAACTACAGCGGAGGAAGTCGCTCGCGTTTTTCTAACTAATTGGGTGGCACGTTTCGGCGTCCCATCAGACATCACGTCAGATAGGGGACCTCAATTTGTCTCAGAGCTCTGGTCAGCCATGTCCAACAGTTTAGGGGCAACAATTCACCGTACCACCGCTTATCACCCTCAGGCTAATGGGTTATGCGAGCGTTTTCACAGGTCCCTAAAGGCCGCCCTCAGAGCCTCATTAACGGACACAAATTGGGTAAATAAACTTCCCTGGGTTTTATTGGGGTTGCGTGCGGCACCTAAAGAGGATTTAGACGCTTCCCCTGCAGAATTAGTCTTTGCTCAGCCTATTAGACTACCAGGTGAATTTTTACCAGAAAACCCGGAACCAGGGCATCTCCCAGTCCCAAGGTTTTTAGGCAGTAACAGACAGGACTCTCTCCACGGTCCAGTTCATCACTACTTTCCACGAGTTTTTGTTCCTCAAACTTTAAAAAACGCCGAGTTTGTTTTTGTTAAGCATGAAGCCCTTAAACCAACGTTACGCCCAGTATACGATGGCCCGTTCAGAGTGCTGGAAAATGGTGACAAACACTGTGTGCTTGATTATGGGATAGAAATGAAACGGTCAGCATTGACAGACTCAAACCTGCCTTCTTGTTGAGAGACGAACCTGCACAGCTGGCTCGAGCACCTCGGCGAGGTAGACCCCCCAAGGAAAAAGTCTCAGCCCCCAGGCAGGGAACAGATAATCTCTCTCCTTCCCACACTGCAGATTCCTCACAAGAAGGTCCCAGCAGGATGCCTAAACCAAACTACAGCAACTTTGGGAGAAGATTGAAACCCAAACTGCGCAAGGACTGATTACACCACTCTGCAATTTTTTTTTTTTTTTCGCTAATTGTGCCGCAACAGTTTAGGACTGACTTGTGATTATACTATGCTGTTATGTTTTCACTGAACTCTCTTAGGAGCATGGCTGCTTAAAAGTTCTTCTGTGGCAACAGCTGTAACACGTAGTATGTCTTAGTAATTACCCTAGACTGTGAATCTTTCTGTGTCTTTTCATAGTTGTTTGGGGGGCCTGTGGTATATATTACTCATATATTCCATACCTACATTTGTTAGAGCATGTGGAAATGTTTGGGACAGAATATACAAAGGAACTTCACACCTCTGAAAGGGACAAAGGAATCTCACCGCCGTGTGAAGACCAACGACGTCACAGGACATGCAGCGGTAACAGACTTCACACCTTCACCCCCAGGAGAGGTTTTCCCATCACCTCCCAAGACAAAGGGAGGAGTTAACAGGACTAATGGGGGATTTAGATAACGGGGGATTTCAGCTTGTGTTTTGCATGTCTTTGATGTGTGCCTGTATTTAACCAGCGAGCTGGGCAGAATTCTTCCTCTTTGCCTTCTGCCAAGCTCTGCACCAGATGAGACAAGATAGAAGAGTTATTCATTAAAGAAACTGCTTTTATGATACAAAACCGCCTCGTTATTTCCAGCTCTTCTACAAATACTACTATACATACAGGAGAACTGAAATGCCATTTCTCTCTTTGGTGGTGTGCTCAATATAAAATAGAAATAAGGCTGGAAAAACAACAGCAGTCTATGTACAGTAATGCTACCCGTAATGCAAATAGTGACAAAGATAAAACCCTGACGTCCCATAGTACAAATCACTCTATAAATTCAAGAAATCTGTCAGTTTGTGTGTCTGTGTGTCACAATCATAGGACATGAGCCGATGAACTCAGGCATCGTAGGACTCGTGATTCCGTTTATATGACGTCATATAGACATATAGACAGGTGTCTTTGACTAGGTGATCAACGGCAGGCATCACTCACGAGCATAGGACTTGCTATGACCTATGATGTTTCTATGATCTCAGGCATCATACAGGCAATGCCGTCAGATAGAAATGATGTCTATATGACGTCATATAGACAAATAGGTGTCTGACTATGTGATCAACGGCAGGCATCACTCACATATGTCATATATACATATATATGACATATATGTGTATGATGTCATATATGATGTCATATATGATGTCATATATGTTTATATGACGTCATAGACAAATAGACAGGTGTCTTTGACTATGTGATCAACGGCAGGCATCACTCACGATCATAAGACTTGCTATGACATCATCAGAGATCAAACGCAGGGATTACTCAAGCTCACGATCATAGGACTTCAAAGATCAAAGGCAGGCATCACTCATGATCATAGGGCTCGCTATGCCATCATAACAGATCATAGGACTCACTATGACATCATCAACGATCAAAGGCAGTCATCACTCACGATCATAGGACTCTCTATGACCTCATCAAAGACCATAGCACTCGCTATGGTACCATCAGAGATCAAAGGCAGGCATCACTGAACAAGGGCAGACGTGCTTGCTTACACCCTTGCTTACACCTGCTTTCTATGGCAAACATCAAACGCAGCTTTCACCATGGTTACTGTTGCCAGACACAAACATCATCAAAGATCAAAGCCAGGCATTACTGAATGAATGACGATGTCAAAGATCAAAGGCACACATCACCATGGTTACTCTTGCCATGGTAACAGTAACTTTCTACGGGCATGCAGAAATGCTGGCTTACATCTGCTTTCTACGGCCATGCAGAAATACTTGCTTATACTTGGTTTCTACAGGCATGCACGGATATGCACTAGTAAAGATAAATGATAAAACCCAGCAATTCTATATACAGAAGAAGAAAAGCAGTAATACAGTTGCAAGTTCAGTGCAGTAGTGTAGGTGCAGACAGTAACAGATTGGACTGCACATGATCAATATTGCAATAACAGACAGCAGCAGATATGACATTTGTGCATATGGTTGCAGTAAGGTGCAGAGACATACAGCAGCAGATGTATTACTGTTGGTGTGCCAGTCTTTCTCTGCCAACAGCTGAGGTAGTTATTGTGCAGGTGAGTATGTTACGGTCTGGGGGGAGCAGGGCGGGGGGGAGTGGACAGAGTTCAGGGTCCTGATGGCCTGATGAACAAAGCTGTTTAGCAGTCTTGTGAAGCGGGCCTGGTATCTTTTCCCTGAGGGCAGGGGGCCGAAGAGGGAATGTGATGGGTGGGAGGTGTTGTCTGCAATGTTGATGGCTCTGCGGGTGAGGTAGATGTCCGAGAAGGGGCGCAGAGGGGCACTGATGACCTTGCTGGCAGCTTTCACTGTGCGTTGTCATGTCTTCCGGCAGGAGGCGGTACAGCTTCCATACCAGCTGGTACAGCTGGTGAGGATGCTCTCAGTAGTACCACGGTAGATGGGCACATGATGGGGCGGTGAGACTCGTGCTCTCCTCAGTTTGTGGAGGAAATATAGGCGAGTTTGAGCCTTCTTGGGCAGTGATGTGGGGTTGTTGGACCAGGAGAGGCCCTCAGAGATGTGTACCCCCAGGAACTTGGTGCTGCTCACCCTCTCCACAGCTGCTCCATCGATGATCAGAGGGGATGCTGTGTGTGTCCCCTCCTGAAGTCGACCACAGTTTCCTGCTTGCTATTGTCTTTAAAATTGTCTCCTTGATTATTATTGTCTTTACACCACTGGACCAGTTGGCTCACCTCATTTCTGTAGTTAGCCTCCTCATTGTTGGTGATGAGACCCACCACCATCGTGTCGTCTGCAAACTTGATGATGTGGTTGGTGCTGTAGGCTGGTGCACAGTCATGGGTCAGCAGGGTGAAGAGCATCGGGCTGAGCATGCACCCTAGTGGGGTCCCTGTGCTCAATGCGATGGTGTTGGAGGTGTTGCTGCCAACCCGCACGTTCTGTGGCCTCCCTGTGAGAAAGTCCAGCACCCAGTTACAGAGAGAGGTTTTGAGTCCCAATGATACCATCTCTCCAGCTTCATCTTCACCCATTTTATTGACATGCACAATTTCTCAGTGAGTGTGCAAACTCATACTCCTACACAACTGATAATGTCTTAGCTTAGGGAAGCAACCACAGCTTTTATGGGTATTATCTATGAATTCTACTCACTCACTAGATATCTGTGTTACCAGCTGGTTCATTAATCCACAGCTGATTATATATCTCAAGTCATTCTGGCTAATTTTGTTAAATTTTGGCTGTGACAGAATGGCAGATCTGGTTGCTACAGAGTTATTGTAGTTTGGTTATTAGTTATTGTATATGTGGTGTTTTTTATGGCAGTTTTCCAAATATTCCATTCACTGAACAGCTGGAATATTTGACCATGCATACCTAATCCTCTCCTCTTGACCGGCAGCAATTAGCTGCCATTAGTAGAATTAGCCATGCAGTCATTCAGGATTGTTTTTGTGCTTATCATTACCCCAGGAACTGCTCATATCCTATTGACCACTCAAATCACACACCCCTGTCCCAGATGCTTTGGGCTTTTGCATTCTCACATTAAGCCAGTTTTACATTAGTGAGTTCAGATGTTCTCTACCAGAGCTATTAGCTAACCAGCTAATGTTAACATCAACCACAGATCTCAGCAGTGATGAAAGAGGGAAGATGGAGTAAACTGGGGCTCTCTAGAATTTTGAGGAGAAATGCGCTGAAATGGGTTCTGTTGTGTCTATAATTCTTGTGACAATGACCCGACCGAGGATGAAGTGGAAGGTAGCTTTATTCCAATATTAACTATATACAATGCAGCTATGGCGCTCCTGTCTCCAGAGGGTCTATGGCAGGAAGAGACATGGCTACCTCCCACCGTGCCCTTTATATCCCAGGTGGCGTCACCACTGGAAAGGCGGGCCGCCACCCCCCGCTATTCCCCGGTAGCCCCGGCCGCCATCTTACTATTGGAACGCCATACCCCCATTACCCCATACCCCATTCCACCCCCCACCCCCCGCAGAAAAATACCAAACACACCAATTGGGCCCTCCCCAAAATTTGCAACCCGACTCACACTCTAATTAATAAACCAAAGTACAAAAATAAACAAACCTATCCACTCACACAACAGAAGCTAGAGGGGCCAGGTAGACTGCTGGCACCCCCCCTCCCCCCACATGGCCAGGCAGGTTATTCTGCCGCCCAAATTCTAAACAGTCCAAATAAAATACGTAGCTGTGTTTCTAAACAAAATAATTGCAGAACAAATTGGATATATATGGAACAGATAACAATGACATGCTCCCTATTGGCGGCCCCCACCCCAACACACCCACCCCACACTCGGGCACCTCACACAATCCAAATAAACAGTGTTGGGCATCATGAACCACGTATCTTACAGACAGAATGCCAAAACAATTTTCCTTTTGCCAGTATTCAGTTAGCTCAAGTCAACCAGTTCCATTTTTTTTTTTTACACAATTCAATTCAAAGTTTCCAAACACGCATTTACTCTTTGTACCAATACACTTAATTCACATTTAAAATTTCAAACCAATCAATTTAATCATTTCTTCAATTTAAAATTACCCAAGTAACCGCATAACTTTACATATAACCACATAACCGGAGTGGTGGCTCAGTTGGTAGAGCATCCGCCCCACACCCGGGAGGCAGGGGTTCAAATCCCGGCTGGGTCATACCAAAGACCATATAAAAATGGTACTTTCTGCCTTCTAGCGTGGTGCTCCGCATAATGGAATGGGGAAAGTAAAGTTACGCACAGAGCTACCAGAGGACTGACCCCCCACTGTAGCTTTCACTACTTACAGTAGCTGCGTGGCCTAGGGTCAGAGAAACGGAGATGGGCGCCGCCCCATGCGCCTTCATGGCGTGAAGGGAATTAACTAACTAACCACATAACTTTCACCTTCAAATCTAAACACACACAGGGCACTACCCAATAAGTCCACTTAAAACTATACACACATGACATGGGGAAAAGAGAAAATATACATACTTAAACACACCCCAGTCACTTTACCACACCTGTGGAAGACATCCCCCCCCCCCCCTTGGATTACCATCTGGTGGTTCCCACCCAGAGCACCTCCGTCTCCTGTCCTCTGGGAACGGGCAGCACCGCCTCCTTTTCTCCACCACGCGGCGCAGCTCATTGGGGTGTCTCCATGACTCATCAGACAGTCCTAAGTAGCCGTCCCCTCGGGCCGCCATCACCTGCAGCCACCCCCGGTCATCACTCAGCTCGCGACGTTTGTGGGTCCCTCTCAGTCGAGCTTCAACCCTTGGGCAGACCTCGTCACCGATCTGAAGGGGAACTCTGACATCCTTCCCAGGACCACCGTGTTGTGAGCGGGTCTCCCATTTAGGGCAGGTCGCCTTTCCAGCCCGGCCTGAGACCCTTTTCGAAGGCCGTCTTTTGGCACATTTTAAAACTGTGCCAGTTGGTCTCACCCTGGATCCTTTCAGCGCTGGCACCTCAGTCCTACCCGCCACCCCGGGGGTCCCGTCGTGCCATCCGGTTCCCGTATCAAGGGCAACCTGGACACTGGCACCAGGTCCGTCCCAGACCCCACCCACCGGGGTGTTCCGATTGCATTCCTTCTGTAACACCAGACCAGTCATTCAGGTTCAGGTTCAGGTTACTTTATTTGTACCCGTAGGTAGATTTGTTTTGCAGTCTGGTGACATCCATATTTACAAGCCACTAATTACATTCAACATAGACACAAACACAGGCACACATGAAGCTGACTATAAACATGATAAAAATGCTCAAGGCTCCATTGTCATTGTCCCACGCTTCACCACTGTCCACACACGGAGCAGGTCGGTCCAATAACCTACAGCCTGACCACTCCTCTCCAGTGTCACTGATAATAGAGAACCCCAAGCCATAAAACATGTCGCACCCCATGATGTTGGGTCCCGCAGCGGTCACCACCACCTGGACGTTTGCCATCATTTTAGACTTGTAGGTTGCTGTTAATTCCACAGATCCCACCACAGCGAGCCTATTCCTGCCATAGCCGTAGAAGGGGGCGGATACTCTGTTTATGCTGTAGCAGGGAAACAGACTCTTCACTGTCGCCAAATTCAGCACCGAAACCACCACTCCAGTGTCCACCAGCAGCAGCACTTCAGCGCCATCCAGCGTAACAGTACAACAAACTCACCCAATCTGTCTCTGGGGAAATTGTGTGGATGAGTGTCGGAGTCTTCATGGAGGGGCCCACTTCCTGTCTTCGGTCCCCTCTCTCAAAATTCTTACAGATTCTGGCGAAGTGGTGCAAAAGGCCACATCTCCCGCAGCGCTTGCCCTTTGCCGGACATGTTTGTCTGGACTTGTAACGATGTCTGATGGACTCACAGCCGTAACATTTCGGTGTCCCAGGGGTAGACCTCATCCTGACAACGGAGGTGTATTCTTCTCCCTCAACGTTGTCCTCATTTTCAAGATCCAACGTCAGCACCTTTACACGAGGCTCATCTAGGGTCGGAGTGGACCTCCCGCCAAGGTCCCTCGCTGTGACTTCTGCTGCCTCGAACTGCTGTGCTAACTTGATAGAATTAGCTAATGTCAGCTCGGCTGAATGAATCAGGAGTCTTGACCGAACAGCCGGACAGCGCACATGCTCCGCCAGCTGGTTCCGAATCATTTCATCCTGCAACACCCCAAATTGACACTCACTAACCAATTGATGCAGGTCTGCAACGTATTGCTTAACAGACTCGCCCGCCCGCTGGCGGTGCTGTTGAAACTGGATACGTCGGACCACGATGTTTTCTGGGGTGCGAAAATGGCACGCCATTAGCTCCACCACCTCGTCAAAATTGTCTGCTCCTCCCAACGTCTCAACGATTCGTTGGCCTTCCATACCTAAATTATGGACCAAGATTGCCCTTGCATGCAACTTCTTGAGCTCGCCAAGGTTGAGGGCCATAAGGTAGTTGTTAAAGGCGGTGAACCATCTAGGCCAAGGCACGAGTGGCTCCCCTGGGGCCTCCAGAAATGGTTGGAAACCGGTGGCAGCTTGCTCCATCACAGTGTTCTCATTGTCACCAAATGTTGTGTCCATAATTCTTGTGAAAATGACCAGACCAAGGATGAAGTGGAAGGTAGCTTTATTCCAATATTAACTATATACAATGCAGCTACGGCACTCCTGTCTCCAGAGGGTCTATGGCAGAAAGAGACATGGCTACCTCCTGCCGTGCCCTTTATATCCCGGGTGGTGTCACCACTGGAAAGGCGGGCCGCCACCCCCCGCTATTCCCTGGTAGCTCCGGCTGCCATCTTATTACTGGAACTCCATACATAACAGGTTCTTGTGAAGAAAGGTGTTTAACCTGGATGGAAAAAAGGTGTTGCAATCTTTAAAGCAGCACTGCTTGTAGGATCACTAAAAAGATTATAACTGGTATGTTTTACAGTCTGAATCCCAATTGCCGATCACAGGTTCCTTTGTCAGTTGGTGGCTGAAGTTGTCAAGCTGTAAAACGTGTGTCATAGTTTTTTCAGTGACCCTATCAGGAACAGCAAAGCTACATAGTGCTGTTTCATGCAGTGCAGGCACACTTAGGTTATAGTCTATTGCCCCCAGGTGGTTGGATTTTTTTGGGATTGGATTGGATAGGCTCCAGCCCCCAGCCCCCCCCCCACACACACACACACGTTCCGAAAAGGATTAAGCAGAAGAAGATGAATGAATGAATGATTCATACAACGGCAGAGTGGTTAGCACTGCGGCAACACAGCAACTCACCCTTGGCTGGGGTATCCTAGGTTCAATCCCAGCCCCTGACCAACGGTGATCTGTGTGGAGTTTGCATGTTCTCCCCGTGTTTGCGGGGGTTTATGCCGGGATTTCTCCGGTTTCCTCCCACATGCCATAAAACATGCAAGTTAGGTTAGTTAGGTTAATCGGAGACTCTAAAGTGGCCCCATGTGTGAATGTGTGTGTGAATGGTGAAAGGGTTGGGCGCTGCACCAGTGGCTGCCTCATCCACCCATGTGGATGCCCTGTAATTTCCCCATTGTGGGACTAATAAAGGAATCTAAATCTAATGGACACTGGACAAAAATAAAATTAAGAAGTGGAAGCATGATTTACATGGACACCTCATCCATTTGCTCGGTCTGCTCTATCCCATTAGCCGTTAGCCATTACTAGAAACACCCTATGAAAACAAAGCAGTACATGGTAAGTTGCGTATAAAAATACCATGGTGACATGTTCAGGGATAGAAGTTGGGCAGGACTGTATGTATACAGTACGACTGACTATAACAGACATATACAGAAGTGCTGATAAGTAGTACATTTTACACCATGGCTGATGTGTGGACCTCAAGTCAGGGTTGAAAAAGGCTCACCTGACTTAACAAGAGAAAAACAGACTTCATGGCCTGGAAGTACTTGTTTGTCACACCCCATATCTGACTTACTCAGAGAAATGAAACACTACTGTGCATGTACTCAGATGGAGATATACCACTACCTGATGTTTCATATTGCTTTATTTTTTTAAGATCACATGGTCTGTTGGTTTGGCAAAATGATACAAACTGTTGCTGTTGGATCCAAGCTCTCTTAAGCAGTGTGGAGAACGAAAGAGACAGTGATCTAAGCCAGTGTCGGTTTTATTGAGCTTGGACATATATCCTTGCTCCACTGACCTGATTAGTGGCTTCAGAAAGGAGTGTTTGAGAAGCAGCTGCAGCCTCTTGGCACAGAAGTAACATATCATAATCACAGTTAGTAGTCAGCATGCTGAGGTGAAAGATTAAAAAAGAGCACAGGAGACCAAAAGTGTACACAAAGTCTTCTGTGCTCATACACACAGATGTGCACAACCACAGTAGCCACTAACCCATTAAGGTAGGCAGGGAAAGGTTCAGCCTATAACCCCTCAGGGCCCATTAGTGAATCATCAGCAATGACATCATCACTCCCTTTAAAACACACACACACACACATTCCTGTCTGAACACCAGGGTGAGGACCGGTTCTTTTAACCTGGGAAGTGAGGGCCACCCTTTCTGCTACTCTTAAAAATACTTGGCTATTATATTTCAGCACTAGGTGGGGCCCTAACTCTAGTTTTCACTTCAGCTTCTTGAAAAAACAAAAGAAAAAAATAGGTGTTTAACCAGCTGAGTGAGGGCCACTTCATGGGGGCGCTATTGAGTATGTTTGTAATCATTTAACTGCCTTATTTTATTTGCACTTATTCTATGCTCTTATGTTTTAGTGACATTTAAATTTAGTGTTTTTATTTGTCTAAATTAAATAATTCACTACAGTCTAGTATTCCTATTGTTCTGTGTACTTCTGTGGAGCTGCTGTAATGTCATATTTCCCTAATGTGGGATTAATAAAATCTTTTATGATTAATGCAAGGGATGGACACTTGAGGGTTGTAGTAAAACAGAATGAAAATCCATGTTGCAACCATTGATCAAACTCTTGTAAGAAGGCACAGGTGGTGTTATGAAGCAATTATTTGTGCAAGTTTATAAAAATTAGACAATGTGAAAAAAAAATAATAATGTAAAAAGCTTCAATTTCCATTGGTCAGTACATTTTTAACTGCTGATTGAAAATCCTTTAGCCATTTATTTAACACTGCTGGAATATTAGGCTTCAGAAAATTTTAGCCAAACAGCATCACCTGAACATCAGGTAATACCAAGTAAACAATCATTATTGGAAGCATAAGAGCCTTATTTGTTGCTATTTTAATTCAAAACAAAATGAGAATAAGGCTGCACCAAAATATTCAGGTAGCCAGATATTTGTTTGCTATACTGGTATTTGGTTTTCAAATTCTGTATTCAGATATTCAGCTTTTTTTTCTTCCTGTAAATTTTTTTTTAATAAAACTATATTAAAATGCCTGAATTTGGTGAAAAATCCTCCCAAATTCACAAGAGAAAAAAAATGGCAAATACACAAAAATTTGTAAAGTGATTATATAAAAACTGTAGATCTACCTAATCACATTTGCAAATATACAAGGCAAAAAACCTTCAAAATTACATAAAAAAGGAAATAAATTAAAAAAAAAAAAATCTTATGGTGAAGCTGGAAATTTTTTAAATGGCATATTTATTAGACAATGAGTATAACTGAAAGCAGATTTCACAATTTTACAACAGATGTCACATTTTTAGAGAAAAAGAAAAAATGTTAGGACAATACCAAAATATTCAGATATTAGATTACTCCCAAATATTTTGGAAGCCCAAAACTGATATTTGGGATGCCTCTAGAGAAGCAGACCCCAGGTGTAGAGTGACAGTTGTGCTGTACATTACGTCTTTCCATGATGTTTGATCCAGGGCTTTCTTTTTTTCCTATACATCGCCTGCAGTGATCTTCCTGGAACTCTGTGCTCTGCCATATATTTTTCCAAGAGTTTTTGTACAGTACTTCTCTCTGCTTCAATCCAAGTTCTCATCTTTCTCTTGACTGCGTCTACAAAGAAGATAACATAGATGGTATAGCCTTAAAAACAGTTCAAAATACAAATTTATAAAACTGTCTTATGCTTTCCAGCAGAAATGACAGTATTTGGGCTTCTTCACATAACATGTTTATGTCAGAGATTCTCATTATTCATTTCAAAAATAGTTCCTTTTTAAAACAGAAGATCAAATGTATTTCAATGTATAAAACTGTGTTAATACCAAAATAGCCTTTGACAGCAATACATACTGGTGCCACCAGATTTATTATAGATTCACTCACATACAGTGGGGAAAAAGGTATTTAGTCAGCCACCAATTGTGCAAGTTCTCCCACTTAAAAGATGAGAGAGGTCTCCAATTTTCATCATAGGTATACCTCAACTATGAGAGACAAAATGAGAAAAAAAATTCAGAAAATCCCATTGAAGGATTTTTAATGAATTAATTGGTAAATTCCTCGGTAAAATAAGTATTTGGTCAATAACAAAAGTTCATCTCAATACTTTGTTATATACCCTTTGTTGGCAATGACAGAGGTCAAACGTTTTCTGTAAGTCTTCACAAGGTTTTCACACACTGTTGCTGGTATTTTGGCCCATTCCTCCATGCAGATCTCCTCTAGAGCAATGATGTTTTGGGGCTGTCACTGGGCAACATGGACTTTCAACTCCCTCCAAAGATTTTCTATGGGGTTGAGATCTGGAGACTGTCTAGGCCACTCCAGGACCTTGAAATGCTTCTTACGAAGCCACTCCTTCGTTGCCCGGGCGGTGTGTTTGGGATCATTGTCATGCTGAAAGACCCAGCCATGTTTCATCTTCAATGCCCTTGCTGATGGAAGGAGGTTTTCACTCAAAATCTCACGATACATGACCCCATTCATTCTTTCCTTTCCACGGATCAGTTGTCCTGGTCCCTTTGCAGAAAAACAGCCCCAAAGTATAATGTTTTCACCCCCATGCTTCACAGTAGGTATGGTGTTCTTTCTCCTCTAAACATGACAAGTTGAGTTTTTACCAAAAAGTTCTATTTTGGTTTCATCTGACCATATGACATTCTCCCAATCCTCTTCTGGATCATCCAAATGCTCTCTAGCAAACTTCAGACGGGCCTGGACATGTACTGGCTTAAGCAGGGGGACACGTCTGGCACTGCAGGATTTGAGTCCCTGGCGGCATAGTGTGTTACTGATGTAGCCTTTGTTACTTTGGTCCCAGCTCTCTGCAGGTCATTCACTGGGTCCCCCCGTGTGGTTCTGGGATTTTTGCTCACCGTTCTTGTGATCATTTTCACCCCACGGGGTGAGATCTTGCGTGGAGCCCCAGATGGAGGGAGATTATCTGTGGTCTTGTATGTCTTCCATTTTCTAATAATTGCTCCCACAGTTGATTTCTTCACACCAAGCTGCTTACCTATTGCAGATTCAGTCTTCCCAGCTTGGTGCAGGTCTACAATTTTGTTTCTGGTGTCCTCTGATAGCTCTTTGGTCTTGGCCATAGTGGAGTTTGGAGTCTGACTGTTTGAGGTTGTGGACAGGTGTCTTTTATACTGATAATGAGTTCAAACAGGTGCCATTAATACAGGTAACGAGTGGAGGACAGAGGAGCCTCTTAAAGAAGAAGTTACAGGTCTGTGAGAGCCAGAAATCTTGCTTGTTTGTAGGTGACCAAATACTTATTTTACCAAGGAATTTACCAATTAATTCATTAAAAATCCTTCAATGTGATTTTCTGGATTTTTTTTTTCTCATTTTGTCTCTCATAGTTGAGGTATACCTATGATGAAAATTGGAGACCTCTCTCATCTTTTAAGTGGGAGAACTTGCACAATTGGTGGCTGACTAAATACTTTTTTCCCCCACTGTAAGTATACAAGTTAAAACGCTCATATCATGGAGCTTAGCCTGCACCCTACCCCGTTTATAGGTTTCTGCTCACTACAGTCATCACTCCAATCACCCCAGAGAATAATAAAACACTCTCATTATCCTGGTCATGCTTTCCTGTCTACTTGTGGCACATTTTTTATTTAATTTAGTGCAACCTTTTGTGGTTATATTCACCTATTGCACTTTTGCTTACCTGCCCTTTGCTTTGAATGTCTTAAATTGCCCTCTTTCTGTCCTCTTCAAGTGCATCTCATTCTGGCTTGATCCCGGACTAGGATCTATAAAAGAAAGAGACAGGCATTAGTACCTAGTAGTGAAATCTCAGTAATGTTGGATATTCAGAATCCTTGTGTATTCCCTTGCTGACAAATACCTTTTAATGTTTTGATATGTCATGTGAAAATATGTATGCTAGGTTTCCATTTGGCTCTGTTAAAATATAGCACCTTCATTCGGCTTGCGTGTCCACAGATGGCACATTTTTAAAGTAAATGTTTGGCTCTTTTTTCCAGAGTGCTTAACCACAAACTGTTATGTCCTAGCAACAGCTTGAGCTGTCACTTACTGTCTTTGCATTTTTCAATAAGACTGGTAAGAAAACAAACATCCCTCCAATCATTTGCTTTCAGTTATTGATAATGGTATCCTTTTAATCTAATTCTGGTTGGCTGTTTAGAGAGCTGTGCTGTGTTGAATGCTTGACTACATAGAATGCTTCCGCCAGAAAAAAAAAAAAAGCTCTCTAATGAACATACAGCCCTAATAGGCATGGTTTTAAAGAGGTTTCAAAGTTTGTTTGTAAAAAATACATTGGAAAATATGTAAAAATGCCCTTGGGGATGTACCATTTTGTCACATAGCCATACATTTCTCCTGTTTCTCCTTTTTCTGTGGAACACTAAGACGATGCTGGAATTTCACCTTTAAGGGTAAATAACAAATTACTTTTGCTGCACGGTCTAAAATTGTCAAGCACCAAATCTGCTGTTGATTAAAAGATTCTAATTAATAAAGCAATGCAAGTAGTTTTGAGCTACTGTTTTGTTTATATAATTTTTACTCAATGACCACTCTTTCCTGCTGCTGTCCATCTTTTATTGTTGTTTTATCCAAAATGTTTCACAAAATAGTTTAGAGCCAAAAACATTCAGCAACACTCAATTGCAACAGCCATTCTTGTAAACACTGTTACACTCTACCACTAAAACTATAGTGGACAATATGCATGGAACTTGTCTCTACTTGTGTCTACTTTTGTATCTATGGTTTGCTTGAAACTTCACTTAACTGAATACCATTACTGCACTGTAAGGTCAAAAACTTAACTGGCTTTCCTTAGGAAATGAGTGGATTTTGTGATGTCACAAACAAGTGCTAAAAATATGCTTTCTGTGCAAATGCCTTGATGTCTTTAAAAGTCCCATTCACTCAAACATGGTGTTTGTGGGTTTAAACCTTTTAACATGTTTTCTTGGGTCATATGACTCCAGTAAAGATATTAAAATCTCTCATCATTCACAAATATATATATTTTAACATTTTGAAAGAAGGATCAGAAGCCAGTTTTGTAATTCACTGTTCTATTCCCCAAGGTAACTGACAAATGATGCAGTCCTCAGTTACAACCATCTCCGTATTATTGACTGTGACGTTTCAGTTCCCACTCAGAGGTTGAGCCCAACTCTTTTTCTCCAGAGCTAAAAAGTGCTACTGTGGAGTCATCTTACCAAGTGCAATTTGGATCATATTCTTTAAATTCCAGTCACTCTAACCAAATCTGTTTCCATCTGGTTTGCTAATCCACAGTCACTAATGTCAGGGATGTGATTTGGGGTTGGGGAAATTATTTGAAAATTCAGCAGGGGGTCTGGTGGACGCAGTCCCCCAGCGGGGTCTGGGGCAGAGCCCTGGTGGAGGGGCAAGGGGGGCGAAGCCCCCTGAAGCCCCTGGGTTTTTATGATTTTTAAGTACCAGAACTGTGCTTAAATGACATAAAACAAACAGGTGAATGCCACTTATTACTGTATAATATTGACTGATGTTCCAAGAAGATAGCAGTCCTAAAATATTCCAACAAGCATTATCCATCACATGCTTTAACACTTGATCAAATCAAAATCAGTTAATTTTATCTTTTCCATAATAGAAATAAAATTCCAACATACCATTACTTTTTATAATTTCAGCATTCATTTCAGATCACCAGTTTCAATCTCCATTGAGTCTTGAACAGTTCATATTGCACCATCACTGATGTAGCTAAGTCTTAAAAATATTCAAAAGTTATGAGTTAATGTCCACTGTGCACTGTCAATTTCAAACTGTTTTGAATCATAAAAGTAATCTAACTAAATTGTTTTGCTATTTGTTTCTCCTCAACATCAATCTCAAGGCGCTGCAGGAGTTTTGGGGATGGTTAACGTTTATAACCGTTTCCTCCCCTGCGCAGCCGAGCTCATACAGCCGTTGTACGCCGCAATCAAGAAACGGAAACCGGCGGACAGAGTCGACTGGACTCCTGAGCGGGAGCAGGCGTTCTCTGAGGTTAAAACAGCTCTGGCAAACACTGCACTACTGGCACACCCAGACCCGGTGGCTCAGATAGCGCTCACTACCGACGCCTCGGACATGGCCATAGGGGCCGTTGTGGAGCAATGCGTTGCCGGTTCTTGGCAGCTGCTCACCTTTTTTAGCAGGTCTTTGCACGACAGTGAGCATAAATACAGCGTGTTCGACAGAGAGTTACTGGCTCTCCACCTCCTAGCCTCCTAGGAGGCTCTTCTGGCTCTCCTAGCCTGCTCGTGTGATTTAGTTTCTAAGCCCGGCGGAACTGCTTTTACTAATAGGAGAAGGGGCGAGGGCGGATTACTGGCGCCTTAAAACCAGATGCTTTGGGTAGATGGTGGCCCGTTAACCTGGGAAGGTAGCCCATCTAGAGGATGGTAAACCCTGATTTCAAACCTCCGCTGCCTTGTGGCATACCCGGTCACGGGAAAGGCTTTGGGAGTCAACCCTGAGGAAAAATCCGGAGTCGGAGTCCCTAAGGCAGTTCTCTGTTGTGCTCAACATAGTTCTGGCAGCTCCTGCGATGGCGCTGGTGCCAAACTGTAGCAGCCCTACTGTTCCTTTGGTTTCATCAGTGACATGGAGAGGGGGGACATGCTATATGGGCAACATCTCGTCTTCCATATCTTCCTGCCCAGGCTTGAATCCTACCAACGCCCAACGCTAGAAGGTAGAACACCGGACCACTGGAGAGGACACTCCAGCTTCGCCTTCGGCATAGACAAAACACAGGGAATGACAGTTACCGGTTATAAGCCACTGCTCAATTGGCGTAGAGCGTGGCGCCAGGGGTTGTTCCCGATGGTGGGAGGGATCATCTGATCTCACTGGACAGCTACCACCCGCCTCAAGCTTGGCAGCCCCCAGCCAATAAGGTGTTGTCCCGCCACAGCCTGCTTTCCTCATTGGGTGCATGGGGATGAGGTGAAGTCCGAACGGCAGGCTGAGAACCTTCGCACCAGGCAAGACAACAAAGCAAAAGAGACCAACTCTAAAACTGGGAACTTGGAACGTCCACACTATGATGACAGGACTCGCTGCTAACCTCAAGGACATCAGCGACACCAGGAAGACTGCCGTCATCAATAATGAGCTGAAGAGACTGAAAGTGGATATCGCCACTCTCCAGGAAACACGGTTGGCTGATGCAGGCACACTGAGAGAGAAGGACTACATGTTCTACTGGCAGGGAAAGGGCAGCGACGAACACAGGGAACACGGAGTGGGCTTCGCAGTGAAGAACACCTTGCTGAAGATGGTGGAACCGGGCAGCAATGGCTCTGCACGACTCCTCACCCTCCGCCTTAACACCACTCAAGGCCCAGTCACCCTCGTCAGTGTGTATGCCCCAACACTGACAGCCACACCAGAGGCAAAAGACGAGTTCTACGAGAATTTCGCAACAACTGTCGGGATCATCCCCAACTCTGAACAACTTATTCTCCTTGGAGACTTCAATGCCAGAGTGGGTGCTGACCACGACTCCTGGCCCTCCTGTCTTGGACCATTTGGCGTGGGCAGAATGAACGACAACGGACAGCGGCTGCTCGAGTTCTGCACACATCATGATTTGTGCATCACAAACTCGTTCTTCAAGACCAAGCCCCAACACGAAGTTTCCTGGCAACATCCGCGTTCAAAGCACTGGCACCAGCTGGACTTGATCCTGACCAGGCGCACCTCACTGAAGAACGTGCTAATCACCTGCTCGTTCCAGAGTGCAGATTGCGACACAGACCATTCATTGGTGTGTTGCAAGGTCAAGCTGCAGCTGAAGAAATTCCACCATGCCAGACAGCCTGGAAAGGCACGGATTGACACCAGCAAGATGGCCCAACCAGAACTTGTTGAGCAGTTTGCCTCCACCTTTGTGAAGGAACTTGGTGAACTACAAGAAGGAGAGTCTGCAAAGCAGAAGTGGGAAGAGCTGCGAAACATCATCCACCGCACAGCCTTGGCTACTGTACCTTTGGGAGGAAGACCTCAAAGTCACAGGACTGGTTTGATGCCAAGTCGACCGTGATGACCCCCGTCATTGAAGCCAAGCGCTCAGCACTTGCTGAGTACAAGAAGTACCCAAACGAGAAGAATCTCCAGCTCCTCAGGACTGCGAGAAGTTCAGCAGACTGCTCGGCGCTGCGCCAACGAGTACTGGACTCAGCTCAGCCAAGACATTCAAACCGCTGCCATAACAGGGAACATCCGTGGCATGTACGACGGCATCAAGAAAGCACTTGGTCCGGCTCAGAGCAAGACGGCCCCCCTCAAATCCTCCACTGGGGAGATGATCACAGAAAAGAACAAGCAGATGGAGAGATGGGTGGAACACTACTCCGACCTCTACTCCAGACAGAACACCGTGACACCGTCAGCCCTCGATGCCATCGATTGCCTGCCATCCATGGATGAACTTGACACAGAGCCAACTATTGACGAACTCAGCAAGGCCATTGATAGCTTGGCCGCTGGCAAGGCACCTGGCAATGACGGCATATACCCCGACCTGATCAAGCACCGCAAGACCACCCTACTGCTGCCATTGCATGATGTCCTCTGCCAGTGCTGGAAGGAAGGTGCTGTACCACAGGACATGAGGGACGCCAAGATCATCACCCTCTACAAAAACAAAGGGGAGTGAAGCGACTGCAACAACTACAGGTGCATCTTCCTCCTCAGCATTGTTGGCAAAGTCTACGCATGAGTTGTCCTCGTTCGTCCACAGAAGCTTGCCGAACGTGTCTACCCCGAGTCTCAGTGTGGCTTCCGCGCTGGGCGATCAACGGTGGACATGATATTCTCCATCAGCCAACTCCAGGAGAAGTGCAGAGAACAGACCATGCCCCTGTACGTCACCTTCATCGACCTCACCAAAGTGTTCGATCTGGTCAGCAGAGAGGGCCTTTTCAAGATCCTGCCAAAGATAGGATGCCCACCAAAGTTGCAAAGCTTCATCGAATCGTTTCACACCAACATGCAGGGAATGGTGCAGTACAACAGCAACGTCTCAGAGCCATTCAATATACACAGCGGAGTGAAACAGGGCTGTGTACTTGCGCCAACCCTCTTTGGGATTTTCTTTGCTATGCTCCTGAGGTATGCCTTCAGCACAGCAACAGAAGGAATCTACCTGCATACAAGATCTGACGGCAGGCTTTTCAACCTCGTCCGCCTGAAAGCCAGAACCAAAGTACTTGAGGCTCTAATCAGAGATATGCTGTTCGCAGACGACGCTGCAGTTGCGACCCACACACAGCAGGAGCTTCAGACCCTGACGGGCCGCTTCTCCCAGGCATGCATGGACTTCGGGCTTACCATCAGCCTGAAGAAGACTAACGTCTTGGCGCAAGGCACGGAAGCACCACCAACCATCACCATCGACGACTACAAGCTGAAACAATCAGTTCACGTACCTGGGGTCCACGATCAGCAGCAACCTCTCCCTTGATACAGAGATTGACAAGAGGATTGGAAAATCAGCCTCCACACTCGCTCGCCTCACCACACGAGTGTGGGAGAATCTCAAACTCTCTGTCAAGACGAAGATGGCAGTGTACAACGCCTGCGTCATCAGCACACTGCTCTATGGGAGTGAGACGTGGACAACATATGCCCGGCAGGAAAAGAGACTGAATTCCTTCCACTTGCGCTGCATTCGCCGCATCCTGGACATATCCTGGCAGAACAAAGTGCCCAACACAGAAGTCCTGTCCCGGGCCAGGCTTCCCTCCATGTTTACTCTACTCAGGCAGTGCAGGCTCCGCTGGCTAGGCCATGTTCACCGTATGGAGGATGGCAGAATCCCCAAAGACGTCCTCTACGGAGAACTGGCGACTGGCAGGAGAGACGCTGGCCGCCCACAGCTGCGCTTCAGAGACGTCTGCAAGAGAGATATGAAGGCCCTGGAGATCAACACAGAGCGCTGGGAGGACCTTGCAACGGACCGCTCCAAATGGAGAGGCACCCTGACCAGGCAGCTCAAGGCGGGTGAAGAGAAACTGACTGCTGCAGCAGATGAAAAAAGGACCCGCAGGAAGAACCGCCACAGACCCAGCAGCATGGAGACCATCCACAAGTGCGACCTGTGTGACAGGGACTGCCATTCGCGCATCGGCCTGTTCAGCCACAGGCGGTGCTGTTCCAGCAGAGTAGACATCTAGGATTCTCTCCCATGGTCATCATAGACCGACGGAGGCCGATGTTGATGACCTGGCCATACGCCACTTCCAGTTCTGGCTGAAAGGGCGCACCTTCACTGCGTTCGTGGACCACAAGCCGCTAACGTACTTAATGTACTTTATCTTCCTGGAAGATAAAAAAAACGGAATTCTGAGAATTAGCGGAAAAATCAATTCCCTGTAATGTATCTTCCATTACTCTGGCTTATTTTGGTGTATTTACACTATGATGGTACATCAAAGTGTAGGCATTAGCTTGGATAGATGGTTGGAGTTGGTCTGTCTAACCACATAAGAACTCGCCTCAGTGTGGAGGCTGACAGACAGGCCACCTGGAGTTAGCTTAACAGTCAATTGATCCAGCCAGTTTTGATTGCTGATTTCTTTAAATTCTATCCACACTAACTGGAAATCTTCATCTACCAACACTTTACCAAACACTTAAATGTTATTTTAGCTTATTTTACTGCAGTTTGTTATCCCTGATAAGGACCAAAGGTGGCTTGATGACACTAGCAGTTAAGCCATTCCTTCATTCATTCACAATTGTTTCTGTGCTTATTGTCGTCCAGGAACCGGTCATCTCCTATCAACCCCTAAACCACACCTTACTGCCCACCAGTGATCTTTTATTTTATTTATTCTTTAAACAATATATGTGACCTGTGCTGGCAAAATGAGTCACAATCAGGACATTTTCAAAACTTAGGTAACGCCATTTTCATATTCAGTATTGAAAGACCTTCAAAATGATATTTAATTTGTAGGAGGTGTGAAAAAACTGACCAGCAACAAGCCGGTTTTGTTTATATTTTTGGCTAGTTTGAAAATTCACGTTCGATAGGTTCTGAGTAATGTCTTCCACAAAAATGAGTATTTTTAGAAAGTAGGATTTCTAAGCTTTACAATGATACCAGGCACTGACAGGGGTTTTCCCAGGACTTGCCGTCAGCAAACAAAGAAAGAATTGTGGGACACATATGTAGGTTTCATATGCTTCACATGTATATTATTGTATGTTTATTGTGTGCTTCACGTCTCAGAGGAACAAAAGGACTGAACCTCCTAGGGGTAACAGGAGGATGTGAAATGTGGCCTTTTGTATGCAAAGAGATGACCTTGAGGGATTTCCTGACCACCAGGGACTTTAGGTGGGGGTGAGAAGACCTGGAAGAAGACGCATTGTGACTTGGGATTAAAAGACAATGTGACTGTGTGCTTTGATGTCCTGGGGTATAAAAGGGGCAGATGTTGGGGAATTTTTCCTCTTTTGCTGTTTGAATATGTTGGATAATGGAATAAACCTGACTTGTGAAATAAACTCAGCTTCGTCACTTCCACCTTCTCCACACTGGTGACCCTAAGACGTATCATGAGCAGAAGTAATTCTCCCGAGCCAGACTCGTCAGGAGCCGGCCAAATGAATGCAGCCACGGCTCAGCTACCAGACTTCTGGCAGAACAATCCGCGCTCCTGGTTTAACTCGGTCGAGGCGCAGGTCAGCCTCCGGAGGATTTCAAGAGACGACACAAAGTTCTACCATGTGGTTGCAAAGCTGGACAACCACACAGCCCAGCGGGTGGAGAGCCTGATCAACCAGCTGCCAGACAACGACAAGTACAGCGCGTTGAAAGCTGCACTCATCAGTTACTTCACCCCCTCGGTGGAGGAGCAAGCAGAGGGACTCCTGGCGCTGACTGAATTTGAGAGCGACAGGCTGGCAGACCTGATGGAGAAGCTGTTGAGGTTGAAAGACTCCGACGATGATCACTTCATCTTCACCCACCTGTTCCTCAGGACCCTACCGTCAGCGGTGAGAGTGACCCTGGCCAGTTCACCACTGTTGGCCTGTCGAGACTACCGCGAGCTGGGCCCGGAGGCGCAGCGACTCGTCAACGCCAATAAACGGCATGCGGCCACGGCCGCGGCAGCAGAGCTCGGCGCCACGTCCGGAGATGGCAGGGGGCCAGAGGCTGCAGTACCAGACTCACCGACAACGGCGGCGGCAGGGGCCAGGAAACACGGAGCAGACAACGTCCTTTGTTTCTACCATCGCCGTTTCGCAGAGAGGGCACGCAAATGTATACCACCGTGCCATTTCAAGCGCTCGGGAAATGCCAAGACAGGGGGTCGGTAGCAGCTGCGGCCCTCGGAGAGGAGAACAAGCTGCTCTACTTGAGGGATGCGCGCTCAGGGAGGCATTTCCTCGTGGACACAGGCTCCCAGCTGAGTTTCATCACACCCTCCTACGCTGACCGGCTGGCACCTTCCAGTGGTCCCGGGGTGTCAGCAGCGAACGGCTCGGCGATTAAGACCTTCGGTGAGAGGACGTTGCTTCTGTCCCTACACGGCCGTACATTCGAGTGGACTTTCGTCATAGCTGCAGACAATTTCAACATGTTAGGGGCTGATTTTTTGTGCACACATGGTTTGTTGGTTGATCTTGCTAACAGGTGCCTGGTTAATGCACTCTCTTTCTATTCTATTCCCTGTACAGCTCGGGTGGCCCCGCCAACAGCACAGACCAACGTCACAGCTGCAGGTGGTAAGTTCCACACACTCCTCACTCAGTTTCCAGCACTCACGGTTCCAACGTTTTCGGTGACCGTGGCTAAACACGGGGTGGAACATTTTATTACTACCACCGGACCGCCCGTTTTTGCAAAAGCTCGGCGCTTGGATTCAGCTAAACTGACCATAGCGCGCGAGGAGTTCGCCAACCTGGAAAAATTGGGCATCATCAGGCGTTCGAAAAGCCCATGGGCTTCACCGCTTCACATGGTCCCGAAAGCTGATGGCTTGTGGCGGCCTTGCGGTGATTTCCACAGGCTGAACAATGCTACAGCACACGACCGCTACCCAATCCCGCATATCCAAGATTTTTCAGTACATTTGGCGGGGGCGCGCGTTTTTTCTAAGATAGACTTGGTACGCAGTTACCACCAGGTCCCAGTGTGCGCTGAGGACATACCCAAAACAGCGGTAATAACTCCGTTCGGGCTATTCGAGTTTTTGCGCATGCAGTTTGGGCTTAAAGGCGCGGCGCAGACTTTCCAACGCATGATGGACGCGGTGTTGCGCGATCTCCCCTTCGTGTTCGTCTACCTGGACGACATTTTGGTAGCCAGCGCGTCTGAAGACGAACACGAAAACCACCTCACGGCAGTTTTCTGTAGGTTGGCAGAGCACGGGTTAATAATCAACCCAGCGAAGTGTCAGTTCGGGGTGACGCAGATTGATTTTTTGGGGCATCGCGTCTCTCCAGAAGGAGCGGTTCCTCTGCCTGACAAAGTGCGCGGAGTGACAAATTTTCCCCAGCCACAAACGGTCAAAGCGTTACAGGAGTTTTTGGGAATGGTGAATTTTTATAACCATTTCCTCCCCCGCGCGGCGCAGCTCATGCAACCATTGTACGCTGCACTAAAAAAACAAAAACCCACAAATAAAATCGAATGGTCTCCGGAGCGAGAGCGCGCGTTCTCTGAAGTCAAAACAGCCCTGGCAAACGCTGCGTTGTTAGCACACCCAGTCCCAACGGCCCGCATGGCGCTCACTACTGACGCGTCAGATGTGGCCATAGGGGTGGTTGTGGAACAGTATGTAGCCGGAGCCTGGCAACCGCTCACATTTTTCAGCAGGACTTTTCGCGATAGTGAGCGAAAATACAGCGCATTCGACAGGGAGTTGTTAGCTCTCCACTTGGCCATTTGCCACTTCCAGTTCTGGCTGGAGGGACGCCGTTTCACCGCGTTCGTTTACCACAAGCCGCTGACTTTTGCGATGGCCAAGATTTCAGAACCTTAGTCGGGCTGGCAGCAGAGACAGCTGGCCGCGATTTCGGAGTTCACTACCAATATCCAGCATGTGGCGGGTAAACTTAATGTAGTGGCAGACTGCCTCTCGCGTGCCGTGGCGGCTCCAGCCTGCGTAGGGGTAGATTTTGCAGCCATTGCCGCGGACCAGGTTAGCGACACAGAAGTGCGCGCGGCCCCAGTCCGCGTAGGGATAGATTACGCAGCCATGTCCGCGGAGCAGGGTAGCGACGCGGACGTGCGCGTGCTCCAGTCTGGACCAGCAGGGTTAAGGCTGGAGAACAGGGTGCTGCAAGACGGTATGCCCCCCCTAATCTGCGATGTCTCCACTGGGCGACCGCGTCCTGTGGTACCGGCCGCGTGGCGCCGCCGCGTTTTTGACTCGATCCATTCTCTGGCGCACCCGGGAGTGCGCGCGTCGGTCAAAATGGTAGGAGAGAAATTTGTATGGCCGAGTCTGCGCAAACAAGTTAGAGAGTGGGCAGCAGCCTGCATGGCTTGTCAACGAACCAAGATACACAGACACACGAGAGCTCCTTTGGAGCCGTTTTACATCCCGGCTAAGAGGATTGATCATGTTCACGTGGACCTCGTAGGCCCCCTTCCGCCCTCGCAGGGGTACACACATCTTTTGACAATGGTCGACTGCACCACGCGCTGGCCGGAAGTGGTCCCACTGTCATCAACCACAGCCGGGGAGGTGGCGCGCGTGTTTTTAACAGCATGGGTAGCACGTTTTGGAGTCCCGTCGGACATAACGTCCGACAGAGGTCCTCAATTTGTTTCCGAACTATGGTCAGCGATGGCCCGCAGCCTGGGGGCAACGATCCACCGCACGACCGCGTACAACCCGCAGGCTAACGGGTAATGCGAACGTTTTCACAGGTCATTGAAGGCAGCACTCAGAGCGTCGCTTACGGATGCAAATTGGGTGGACAGGCTACCATGGGTTTTATTGGGGTTGCGTTCTGCACCTAAAGACGAGTTAGATGCTTCCCCGGCTGAGCTGGTTTTCGCACAGCCACTTCGGCTGCCCGGGGAATTTCTCCCAGATAATCCTGCGCCAGAGTGCTCCCCAGCTCAGCGGTTGCAGAGTGAAACGGAAGCGAGCACGCTTCTGGGCCCCGTTCATCACAGTTTTCCGCACGTTTTTGTGCCTAAGGCTTTAAAAAAATGCGGAGTTTGTTTTTGTCAGACATGATGCCCATCGCCCAACCTTGCGACCACCTTATGATGGACCATTTAGAGTGCTAGAAACAGGAGATAAGCACTTTTTGCTAGATTTGGGGGGCAGAAAGGAGAGGATTGGCATAAACAGGCTCAAACCCGCTTTTGTGATGGCTGACGAAGCTGTGCAGTTGGCGAGGGCTCCTCGGCGCGGCAGACCCCCTAGGGAGCTTTCCCCAGTGCTCCCACAGGGATTGACTGTCACGCCCTGAACGCTCTTTCTCTGCGTTCAGGTTGTCCAGTGTCGCTCCTGCTCCGGGGTAGTCCGTGCCGGGTCTTCCATGGCCCGCTCTTTGACAGCGCCCAGCTGATTGCCAGCTGTCTGGTCAGCTGCGCTGGGACAGCTGTCTCCCATTCCCAATCATCTCCCCCATTTAAGCGAGCAGCCGAGAGTTACTCGTGGCTGCGACCTCGCTATGGGAAGACGTTCCTTGTGTTTCCCACGACTGTTAGCTCCTACGACTAGCTTCAGTCCGCCGTTTCCTCGGCGCTTCACCCAAAGTAAGTGTTGCGACTCGGCGTGTATTTTTCCCTCGCCGCCTCTCTAGCCTTTCTCCCTGGGTGGTATGTTACCCTTAGTTCTGTGTGTGTTTTAGCCCCACGTGGCTCTTTACTTTTCTGTTCGTTATTTAGTGTAGTGTGTGCTTTGTTAATAAACTACGCTAACTCACTGGGCGCCCTCGTATCTCCTTTCCTGGCTCGTGAGAGCCAGAGTTATGACAGTAGGTCGCAGCCATAGTGAGACGGCCGCGACCGTGAGTTGGCTGTAAGGACTCGACGCCTTTTTTTTCTCTTCCTCTGGGTACGGGCGAGCCAGTATCATGTCTCCTTCCAAGAGACTCATGCGGCACCCAGGCCACGATCTCTCGGAGACTCTGGACCTTGTGGACGGAACGTTGTTCACCACGGACCTCTACGATGCCCCCAGCGAGATACGCTGGCGCCTGGAGCTCGCCGAGGGTATGCTTAACTGCTTTCCTCGCTACTTCCTTCTCCCCGAGGTTAAGGCGAGGAGGGCAGACATCTCTGTGGCCTGGGAGAGGCTCCGTAGGCTGGAGGAGAACTCCGGCAGGAAGCCGAGGACAGGACGCCTTCGCTCCTCGCTTCGGAATCCCGCTCCTGCCGCCGATCCAGTCCAGGAGTTCGCCTCACCCAGGGGTGATCCCCAGGATAGAGTGACGTCAACCGGGTTTCCCCCGGAGAAGATGAGAATGACAGCGATGCGCATTGCGGATCGAGTGGCAGCCGCTTCTTCCGCCGCCGTTCCCCCCGTAGCCATGAAGAACGTGATTGCGGCGGTCAGGCTGGTCGAGAAGAACCCGGAGCTGAACGATTATCCGGAATACGCTGACCTGTTGGCTTCGCTCATCGCACAGGAGCGGCGTTTTCCCGACCTCACGTTCAGAAGACGTCGCTCCCAAATTCCCCACTCATCTCAGCGAGAGTCCCGTCCGGATCCCGTTCCAGGAAACCACACGAATTCCGCCTCCCAGCCTGCTGTTGCTCCCGTGTCTCGCCGAAGAAGTGAATCAGCTGCTCCCGCTCCTGGGCCCGCTCTCCCCGCTGTCCCGTCAGCTTTGGGCCCCCAGCTCTCCTCAGCTGTTTCACCCCCCTCTTCGTCATTCACTCCGGCCGCTGGGAGAAGCGCAAATTCATCTCCAGGTGTTCCAGGTCCCGATCCGGTGCGGGTAGCACCGCCTCATCTGTCCGGGGGGTTCCCCACTTCTATCCGGTTGGGAGAAGAGAGACTCGAGTCCCTTGTAGCGGGTTCCACCGGCCCTCCGGGAATCAGGCAAGTGTCCTTTCATTCTCCTCCCATTATGAGTGAATTGCCTTGTTTGATTCCTGGGGGAGGAGTTCAGGGTTCACAGTCCCCTGAGCTCTCTCCTCCCGCTGCAAAAACTGAATATGAACCTGCGTCCTCTGTGTCTCTTCCCCTTGAGTGTGCCCCGGTGCCAGGTGTACACCGCTGCGCGAGGAGGAGGCGGCCTGCGGCCCTGGAGGGTTTTGCCCCAGCCCCGCAGCCACGTTATGGGCAGAGGAGAAGGTCGAACTGCCTGTTGGAGCCAGCGCCGACGATTAAGCGTCCCCGGGTCTCCACGGAGGAATGGTTCGGCCCAGCAGAGTCCAGATCTCCTGCCCCCACGCCAGGTGGGCTGTCGACGCGGTCTTCGGCATTTGGAGGTCGTTTGACTGTGGAAACCATCATGCCGGCTGCGGAGCCATTCGCAGTCGAGTTGGAGCCGGAGGACGGAGTCCTGCACGCTGAGCCCGGAGCATCGAAGTCCTGGATGGCGGTAGAACCCGAGATCAGGCAAGTGCTCTATTTTGTTTTTCTCTTCTCTATTCTGGAGCATTATTGCCTGTCTCTCGGGGGGGCGGGCCGGGTGCAGCCGTCTGCTGCGCTCGAGCCTGTTCCGCCGGGCTCTGCCGCTGCCGGTGATCCTGATCCCGGTTCCTTTTGTCCCTCTGAGCCTCTCCCCAGGGCCACCGGGAGTGCTGTCTCGGTCCAGCTGGAGTCCACCGGGAGTGCTGTCTCGGTCCAGCTGGAGTCCACCGGGAGTGCTGCGCCGGCCCGATCGGGGTCCACCGGGGGTGCTGCGCCGGCCCGATCGGGGTCCACTGGGGGTGCTGCGCCGGTCCGGGTAACGGTTAGTGTGGGAGCTGGAGGATTGTGTTCGCCTGACGTCAGGCTGACTTCGTCCCTTGCCTCCATCATTTCTCCTCCTGCCGCTGTTGGGGTTCCTCTCACCCGGGCCAGTTTCCCCCTACCCTTGTTGCCATTAGATGGCAGGCTAACTTTGCCCCTGGCCTCCATCTCTTCTCCCCCTGCTACTGTGAGGGTTTTTCTCACCTGGGTCAGTTTCCTCCTGCCTTTTCCCTCAGGGAGGAAGCTGCACCAAGACTTCTCCCTCAGCTCTCCGTGGTCTGAGGTCACGGGACGACCGCCTGGGAAGCCATCTGGCTGGTTCGGTGATCTGGGTCGGCCTCCGGAGAAACTGTGTCTCCTAGCCTGGGACTCGGGTAGGCCACCCGAACTGGTGTTGTGGTTCCTGGCCTGGTGGAGTTCGGGCCGCCCGCCGGACAAGCTGTCATCGCCTGCCCCGCTCCACCTGCTGACGTCCTGGAAGAATTGACTGACTGTTTGTTGCCTTGCGTTTGATTGTCCTCCCTAATTTAATACTTTTCAGGACATCAAAGAACTCTCTGCCCTAGAGTCCTTATTGTGGGGTTATCCCAGTTAAAATTTCCTTGGACTATTTTCTTTATTTTATAATCCCAGTATGATCCTATTCTAATTTCTCCCTTAAGTAACATTTGCTTCACATTGCCTGGCCTCATTCCGAGTAGTCTTGTTTTTCTGTATTTATATCCTCCTCCAGACTGTTTAGTGACACTTTTGTGCTAATACGTGTTTGAGGAGTTGTTCCTTTTGTATTCTTATCTTCATGCCAATTTGCAGTTCCAGGCTCTATTTTTGGATCTTATGCCCGGTTTGCATCCTTTGTATATTCTGTTTTGGTCGGGGTTTACTTGTGTAAGTCTATTTAAACCATATGTTCAGAGTTTTGTAGTTTTTGGCCTTCGGGACATGAGTTTTTTTTTTATTGTCCTCACCCTAAGTTTGTGAACTTTTTCCATGACTGTGTCGCTATGTTTCTGCATTTTGGTTCTTGTCGTTTCTCCCCACCTCCTGTGGTCACCTGCACAGACCGTCTGGCCTCTGCAGGGGAGGGGGTGATGGTTTTTTTTGGGGGGGGTTTAAGATTATTATGGTATCTGACCCTATACTGTATCTAGGTTTTTTTTTCTTCCCTGCCTCCTTTGTCTGGTCCCTCCCTTTCTCCCAGATCTGGCCCCCACCGCCCTCCCTGGTCTTCCCTCGGAGGGGGGGGGGGGGGGGGGGTTAGCCCGCTCCAGGAGGCGCGGCTCGGGGGAGGAGTACTGTCACGCCCTGAACGCTCTTTCTCTGCGTTCAGGTTGTCCAGTGTCGCTCCTGCTCCGGGGTAGTCCGTGCCGGGTCTTCCATGGCCCGCTCTTTGACAGCGCCCAGCTGATTGCCAGCTGTCTGGTCAGCTGCGCTGGGACAGCTGTCTCCCATTCCCAATCATCTCCCCCATTTAAGCGAGCAGCCGAGAGTTACTCGTGGCTGCGACCTCGCTATGGGAAGACGTTCCTTGTGTTTCCCACGACTGTTAGCTCCTACGACTAGCTTCAGTCCGCCGTTTCCTCGGCGCTTCACCCAAAGTAAGTGTTGCGACTCGGCGTGTATTTTTCCCTCGCCGCCTCTCTAGCCTTTCTCCCTGGGTGGTATGTTACCCTTAGTTCTGTGTGTGTTTTAGCCCCACGTGGCTCTTTACTTTTCTGTTCGTTATTTAGTGTAGTGTGTGCTTTGTTAATAAACTACGCTAACTCACTGGTCGCCCTCGTATCTCCTTTCCTGGCTCGTGAGAGCCAGAGTTATGACATTGACTAACAGTTCTCATCCCCAGACAGCAGCCCCCCAGCAGGATGGCGCCGCGGAGGTGGTAAAGCCCGCTTACAGCAGATACGGGAGAAGATTGAGGCCCAAGCAGCATGTGGACTGATGTGTAGTGATTTTATTATGGCGTGCAAACTGTTATTACATTGTTCCATCTTAGACGTTTGGGGGGGGTCATGTGGGACACATATGTAGGTTTCATATGCTTCACATGTACAGTATATTTTTTTTATATATATAGTATATATATATTTATATTATATTATATTTATATTTTATAAATTATATTATATTTTATATTTTTATATATAAGTATATATATATACTTTTTTTTTTTTTTTTTTTTTTTTTTCTCCTCTCGGCGCCACACCAGTCGGCTGCCTTTTGCAACAGCGGCTCGATTCCGAGTTTTTTTTCCCCTTCCTCTCTCTTTTGATCACTTTTTTTTTTCACCCCACTTATATCACGGACACACAGATCATCCCAAATGTCTCCTGAGCCGGTGGACGGAGCCACTGTTTATAGCAGGATACGATATAACAGGGAAGAGCTGCTAGCATTTAACCGCCACCCGGTCCCACTGGAAAAACTCGACATACCGAGAGAACTGAGGCGAAAACGCCGCGGCTGCCGGGCTGGAGTAAGGCGGAGGACAAAAAATATAAGGTACAGACCCTCCCTTCCATCTGTTGTCATGGGAAATGTACGGTCGATACTGGGAAAGTTAGATGAGCTAGCGGCTATCTCCCGTTATGATAGCACTTACCGGGAGTGCTCTCTCCTTTTGTTTACTGAGACGTGGCTAACTGAACTAGCAGCAGATGCTAACATTGAGCTGGAGGGTTTTCACACGATACGAGCTGACCGAACACCAGAGAGTGGCAAAACTAGGGGCGGTGGAGTGATCATGTATGTTAACAACAACTGGTGCAGACCGGGACATATCACTGTTAAACAACGACACTGCAGCAAAGACATTGAGTTGCTAGCTGTTAGCATGAGGCCTACATATCTCCCGAGAGAACACTCACACGTGATCTGCATTGTTGTTTATGCAAATCCGACGGCGAACGCTGGGACAGCGCGTGACGTCATCCATTCAGTAACCAGCAGGCTGCAGACAGAACACCCAGATGCTCTTCTCCTCATCTCAGGCGATTTCAACCACGTTTCACTGTCTCCCATTCTGCCCACTTTCACCCAGTATGTCACATGCCACACTAGAGACAATAAAACACTGGATTTGTTCTACGCAAACACTAAGGAGGCGTACACCTCATCACAACTCCCCCCACTTGGGAGATCGGATCACAACTTGGTTCATCTCCGACCGGTGTACAAACCCCTAGTGCACAGACAACCTCCGGCCATGCACACTGTGGAGTTATGGTCTGAGGAGACAATGGACACTCTAAAGGACTGTTTTGAAGCCACTGCCTGGAAGCAGCTCTGCGATCCACATGGTGAGGACATCGATGGCCTCATTCACACCTTCACGGGCTACCTCAGCTTCTGTGTGGACAAATCCGTTCCCACCAAGACCATACGGCGTCACTCAAACAACAAACCCTGGATCAACCCTGAGATAAAAACACTTCTGAGAGAGAAGAAGAGGATCTTCAGGTCGGGGAACAGGGAGATGCTAAAGTCCGTACAGAGGGAGCTGAGGAGAAAGATCAGAGAAGGCAAGGACAGCTTCAGGAAGAAGATGGAGGACAAGCTGCAACAGAGCGACATCAGCGGGGTCTGGAGAAACCTCAAAACCATCTCGGGGCTCCAGAATACCTCCCCCCAGGCCACGGGGGGCAGGGAGTGGGCGAACAACCTGAATCTGTTTTTCAATAGATTTGACCAACCGCCCTCCCCCCTGTCTGCACAACAACCACTGCTGCCTCTAAGAAATCAAGTCCTGCTACCCACTCCCCACTCCACCGACACCCCCCCCACTCCCAACACACAGCCCCCCATCCTGACCCTGACCAAGACCCAGGTGAGGACGGAGCTGAGGAAGATCAAGGCGAGGAAGGCGTCGGGACCGGACGGCATCAGCGCAAAGCTCCTCAAGTCCTGTGCAGACCAGCTGTGTGGGATTGTGACGTATATCTTCAACATGAGCCTGAAACTGGGGAGGGTACCACAGCTGTGGAAAACATCTTGTGTGGTACCTGTACCAAAAACTTCCCACCCCAAAGACCTGAACAGCTACAGACCGGTGGCCTTGACGTCCCACTTGATGAAGACCCTGGAGAGACTGCTCCTTGCTCATCTCCGCCCCCTGGTGGAACCAGCGATGGATCCACTCCAGTTCGCCTACCAGCATGGCATTGGGGTGGAGGATGCGGTGATCTTCCTCCTTCACCGTTCTCTGTCCCACCTGGAGAAGCCCGGGAATATGGTGAGGATCATGTTCTTTGACTTCTCCAGTGCTTTCAACACCATCCAACCGATGATCCTGAAGGACAAGCTGCTGCGCGCAGGGGTGGACCAGCACCTGTCATCATGGATCCTGGACTACCTCACGAACCGGCCTCAGTTTGTGAGAACCCGGGACTGTGTTTCCGACACGATCATCAGTAGCACGGGGGCCCCCCAGGGAACGGTGCTGGCTCCCTTCTTGTTCACTCTTTATACTGCGGACTTCTCACACAACACAACACATTGCCATCTACAGAAGTTCTCTGATGACTCTGCGATCGTTGGTCTCATCTCCAGCGGAGATGAAGCTGAGTACAGAGGGCTTATCCAGGACTTTGTGGACTGGTGCCATCGGAACTGCCTCCAGATCAACGCGAGGAAAACTAAGGAGCTGGTGGTGGACTGCCGCAGGCATGGGCAGCCCCTCACAGCACCAGTAAATATACAGGGAACAGACATCGAGATGGTGACATCCTACAAGTACCTGGGTATTCATCTGAACAATAAACTAGACTGGTCACACAATACTGACGCACTCTACAAGAAGGGACAGCGCAGGCTGTTCCTGCTGAGGAGACTCAGGTCTTTTGGTGTACAAGGGGCGCTGCTGAAGTCATTCTATGACACGGTGGTGGCATCAGCCATCACTTTTGGAGTGGTCTGCTGGGGCAGTGGCATTACTGCAGCCGATAGGAAGAGACTGAACAAACTGATTAAGAAAGCTAGCTCTGTCCTGGGGCAACGCCTTGATCCGATGGAGGAGATAGGAGAGAGAAGGACGGTGGCTAAACTGTCATCTCTGCTGGAGTCCGAGTTCCACCCTATGCAGGACATACTGGATGCACTGAGGAGCTCATTTAGCAGCAGACTACATCATCCCAGGTGCACAACCGAGAGGTTTCGTAGGTCCTTCCTACCAACGGCTGTCAGACTGTACAACCTAAGCAGGGCTGCTCGCAGAGATAGCAAAAAGACGTAACAAACTAATAGTGTTTTTTTTTTTTTTTTTTTTTTTTTTGAATGCAAAAGATGCAATAGACTTACACAATGGTCCTCTCCGGCATACAACTAGGAACATACCGGTCGCTATGGAGGGTGAGAATATGTATGGGCACATAATCATACCATGTAGGATAACTAAATAGACGGTTATGCTGTTTCATCCCACCTAGCAACAATGCTCTGCACTGTGTGTGTTTATATATTTACATATTTATTCCATCTAGCTACAATGCTCTGCACTGGGTGTGTTTATATTTATATATCTATATATTTATTCCATCTAGCTACAATGCTCCGCACTGTGTTTTTATATATCTACATATTATTCCATCTAGCTACATTGCTCCGCACTGTGTGTGTTTATATACTTGCATATTTATTCCACCTAGCTGCAATGCTCCATACTGTGGGTGTTTATATATTTACATATTTATTCCATCTAGCTACAATGCTCTGCACTGTGTTCATATATTCATATATTTATTCCATCCAGCTACAATGCTCTGCACTGTGTGTCTGTGTGTGTGTGTGTGTGTGTGTATATATATATTTTATAGTAATATGTACATATGTATATTAGCTGCTCTTGCTTGCTTGTTTTTTCTTGCCTTCTGATTGTTGCTCTGAGTGTTGCTATCCCTGTGCTGTTGCAATCCTGGAATTTCCCCTTTGTGGGACTAATAAAGGCTTATCTTATCTTATATTATTGTATGTTTATTGTGTGCTTCACGTCTCAGAGGAACAAAAGGACTGAACCTCCTAGGGGTAACAGGAGGATGTGAAATGTGGCCTTTTGTATGCAAAGAGATGACCTTGAGGGATTTCCTGACCACCAGGGACTTTAGGTGGGGGTGAGAAGATCTGGAAGAAGACTCATTATGACTTGGGATTAAAAGACAATGTGACTGTGTGCTTTGATGTCCTGGGGTATACAAGGGGCAGATGTTGGGGAATTTTTCCTCTTTTGCTGTTTGAATATGTTGGATAATGGAATAAACCTGACTTGTGAAATAGACTCAGCTTCGTCATTTCCACCTTCTCCACAGAATCATGATTTATGACTTCTCGTGCCTGTAGCTCATGATTATCTGGTGCACATTCTGACTCATTTTGCCAGCATGGGCCACATATGTTAGTTGACTCAGGTTTGCTACCAGGGCTAGGAGCTAGCCAGCTAACAATGAAACTAGTCATAAAAGAGGGAGGCTGCAGTGAACTGTGGCTTATGGACACTGAAAGACATGCACTGAAACAAGCCATTCTGAGGAAGACTGCAAAAGATAGTTTATAATAATGATGCAATAATTACATCATTAAAGGCAAATAGACCAAAGTATGTAACAAATATTTCATTAAGACGTGGAAACTATCACCGTGTAGGAAAAGTACAGTAAATAGGACTTTTAAGTGTGATTGGCCACTGTAGAGGCAGTGGTGTTTTTGGTCCCATACTCTTACAATCACTCTTTCTTGCATAAATTTTTTTTCTCTTAAAAGATGTTTTCTCTTTCTCCATTTTGTTTATCTTGTGCTTTTTATTGTCTGTTCACATACAGTGGTTTGGAAAAGTCTGTATACCCCTTGAAAGTTTCAACATTTTAGTCACATTACAACCACACCAGTAAATGTATTTTATAGGGATTTTATGTTATAGACCAATACAAAGTGGCACATAATTGTGAAGTGGGAAGAAAATGATACTTTTTTTCATTTTTTTAATAAATAAAAATCTGAAATGTGTGGCATGAATTTGTATTAATCCCCCCCGAGTCAATACTTTGTGGAACTACCTTTCACAGCAATTATAGCAGCTAGTCTTTTAAGGTATGTCTCTACCAGCGTTGCACATCTAAAGACTGAGTATTTTGCCCATTCTTCTTTGCAAAACAGCTCAAGCTCAGTCAAATTAGATGGAGAGCTTTTGTGAACAGCAGTTTTCAGATCTAGCCACAGATGCTCAGTTGGATTTAGGTCTGGACTTTGACTGGACCATTCTAACACATGAATATGCTTTAATCTAAACCATTCCATTGTAGCTCTGGCTGTATGTTTAGAGTTGTCCTGCTGGAATGTGGACCTCTGCCCCAGTATCAAGTCTTTTGTAGACTCGAATGGATTTTCTTCAAAGACTGCACTGTATTTGTCTCCATCCATCTTCCCATCAACTCTGACTAAAGCACCCCCTCAGCATGAAGCTGCCGCCACCATGTTTCACAGTGGAGATGATGTGTTCGGGGTGATGTACCGTGTTAGTTTTCCACCAAACTTTTTTACATTTAGTACGTTTTACATTTAGGCCAGAAAGTTCAATTTTGGTCTCATCTGACCAAAGCATATTCTTCTGTATGTTTGCTGTGTCCCCCACATGGCTTGTGGCAAACTGCAAATGGGACTTCTTATGGCTTTCTTCTTGCCATTCTTCCACAAAGGCCAGATTTGCAGAGTGCACAGCCAGTAGTTGTCCTGTGGACAGGTTCTCCCACCTGACCTGTGGACCTCTGCAGCTGATCCAGAGTTACCATGGACCTCTTGGCTGCTTTTTTGATCAATGCTCTCCTTGGCCCTCATTTATCAAAAGTGCATGGAAATCTACACACATTTGGATGCAAATATGACCGTACAAAAAGACCTGCATGACATTTATGAAACCGTGCACACTATGTCAATCTCATCTTAGGATAGAACACTCACTGATAAATTGGGCGGATGGAAACAGTTGTGATTGGAACACAATGCCCCTGCCTTGCCCCCAGCATTTACGACTCGGTGGAACATAAGACGACAAACAGCAAAACTCTTCTAGAGTAGAAATTGACATTAAAGTAAGAAAATTAAAAAACAAAGTCATATTGTGTGGCAACCTCCAAAGTGGCACTGTTTATCTAAGCCTGTGATACAATGCGAAGGCATAGCTGTAAAATTAAAACAAGAAACCAGAGAAACTGTGGGCTACAAAGCTGCTGTCATTCTAGTCAACAACACCGGAGTCCGTTCTGTCGCTTACGTCATGATGGTGCTGCCCTTCATTCGGTGTGCGGAACCACAGTCCAGTCAGCGGCTGCGTTTTTTTTGATGATAACTAGTTTATGCAGGCGTGGTTGTAAATATTATATTGATCATCAACAATGACTTTTGGTTTTACACAACATGCTAAAAAATGTCAAAATCGTGTCATCAGACCTTTAATAAACTGTGTCTTGACTGTAATCCTGCACTTGAAACTGTCTCTCTCTGCGCCTTGTTAGAGGTGCGTTCATGACACTAGGTTTGCAGTTGTGCTATACTCTGTACATTCTTGAATGATGGATTGAACAGTGCTCTGTGAGATGTTCAAAGCTTGGGATATTTTTTATGACCCAACCTTGCTGAAAAAAACAGCATACACCAACATCAGACCAGATGCAAAACACAACAAATTATCCTTTTATTGTGCTTTGCTGCTGGTCTAATGCTGGTGTGTGCTGTTGTTTGTTAGAAGGGAGTTAGTTAATTCCCTTCACACCATGTTGGTGTATGGGGCGGCGCCTATCTCCGTTTCTCTGACCCTAGGCCACACAACTACTGTAAGTAGTGAAAGCTACAGTGGGGGGGTCAGTCCTCTGGTAGCTCTGTGCGTAACTTTACTTTCCCCATTCCATTATGCGGAGCACCAAGCTAGAAGGCAGAAAGTACCATTTTTATATGGTCTTTGGTATGACCCGGCCAGGATTTGAACCCCTGCCTCCCGGGTGTGGGGCAGATGCTCTACCAACTGAGCCACCACTCCGGTTTGTTAGAAGGGAACCCTGTTTTAATCTTCTCCGCAACTTTATCGCTGACCTGTTTTGTGTATTCTTTGGGCTTCACTGTGGTTGCATTGGATTTTATTTAAGGGGATCACAGTAAAGGGGGCTGTATAAAAATGCATGCCACACTTTACAGATTTTTCTTTTATTAAAAAAATTTGAAAACCATGTATCATTTTCCTTTCACTTTGTAATTATGCTCTACTTTATGTTAATTACATAAAACTCCAATAAAATATATTTACGTTTGTGGTTGTAACTTGACAAAATGTGGGAAAGTTTAAGGGGTGTGAAGACTTTTGCAAGCCAGAGTAATTTCTGTTGTGTTTTTTTTTTTTTTTTTTTTTTTTTTTTTTTTTTGAATGGTGCACTTACCTCTTTAGCAATCTTCTTCTTCACTTGGACTAGTGTCCAAACTTTCACGGTGTTGTTCATACGATAAACCATTGTTTGGGCTCATACTCAATGGAGACTTGGGCTGCACGGTGGCGCAGTGGTTAGCACTGCGGCAGCACAGTTTACCCTTGGCCGGGGGATTGTGGGGATCGTGGGTTCGATCCCAGCCCCCGACCAACAGTGATCTGTGTGGAGTTTGCATGTTCTCCCCGTGTTGCGTAGGTTTACTCCGGGATTTCTCCGGTTTCCTCCCACATGCCAAAAACATGCATGTTAGGTTAATTGGCTGTTCTAAATTGTCCCTAGATATCTGTTTCCTATAGGCCCTTAGAATAGAGGGTTAGTATTAATGAAAGCGCTTTGAGTGGTCTTTGTGACTAGAAAAGCGCTATATAAGTGCAGGTTAGTTAGTAGTTAGTTAGTTGTCACTGGACAATGATGCACTTTGGTTTGGCTTGTAGTTTAAGTCTGATCCCATGCAGACTGACAGTTCAGACTCTGGTGAATCTCTCTTCATCTCCTCATCTACTATACATCAGCCAACTGTGAGGGAAATAAAACAATCATTACAGGACACTTCCTTCAGCTTCTACTTAACTTCACATATTACCTTTATCATCTTTAAGACAGACTCTCAGACTTGTCAGT